>QAGG01000198.1:0-33944 GCA_003138045.1 Penicillium sp. MA 6036
GAGGTGGTGGTGGTGGTGGTGATGATGATGATGATGGAGATGATGACGGAGATGATGATGATGGTGGTGTAGTATATTATGATGATGATGGGGATGAACTAACCGAAGTAGATACTGATGAATTAGTTGACCCATATGAAGAGGAGGAGTTTGAGGAGGATGATGAAGTATGAGGAAGCTTCCCGGCCCAAATAGATAGCATTGATTTTTGTGTTTCCTTCAATCATTTCTGCAATGGAGTTCATTGATCGTTTGATTCTGGAATTGCCTTCCGATCCTAAACCTCTACTGTTAACCTTCCACTGTCTCTTTCCCAACGACTTTCTTCCAGCCTTGGACATCCTCGACCGCAAACTGGTGCACGTCGTCCACTGCGACTCCACCGAGCTGTTCCTCGTCACCTCCACCGCCTCATCAGACCGATATGAGGTTCGCCTGCACGCGTGGAATTGTAGCTGTCCGACATTCACCCGCGCTGCATACCGGGATGTCCAGACCGCCATGAGAAACGTTCCTGATGTGCCCTACCCATTTGGCGGGACCTTGGCTCGCACCGCGCAGCCCCCGGTCTGCAAACACATTATAGCCTGTGTGCTGCATGCACGCTGTCCTGATCTGTTTGGGAATGAGAAGACCCTCGTCTCCAGGGAGGAGTTGGCTGGCTGGTGTGCAGGATGGGGTGGGTGAAGATGTCATCCAACCAGATCGAGACGTCCACTGTGCCTCTCTCATCGTGGCTTGATCCACCGAGCTATCTGCCTGGTTGATCTTGCTATGACCTCCTCCCCAACACTGGCTGCATTGGGAGGCTTGAGATCTTACACTCGATACGAGCACGCGCAGGCAAACGTGCAGGGCTCGACCCGTTTGCACAAAGAAGGTTCCTGGGGAATACCGATTACACACACAACGGCAAAGATTGTAGTATTGGCAGACAACATCCTAATACTTGGCACTGCCATTTTTTACCATACTCGTTACTCTCATACTCATGATACTATACCAATTCATACCCATACCCTTCATACCCATCTGTACGGACATTATCAAGTAGAGTCTAAAGTGTCATATTATTCACTCATGTCGAGGATAAATTATAAAGCCTTAGTTCTTCTTGTTCTTCTCGCTCTCCTGCTCCTCCTCATTTGAAGACCCAGCCTTCTTCACCTCCTTGTCCCCCTTGGCCTCTTGTTCCCGCTTGCTGTCACTCTCTTCCTGCTGCTGTCGGTTTTGGATCTTGTTCTCGATTAAGTCGTGGAAGGCGGTGATAGCACGGATCAAGCTGCTGATGTAGATGGCCATCAATTGGTCGTTGGTCTTGACACTCATGGCCCGTGCTAACTCGCTGTTCTCGATCTGCGGCTCCTGGCCACTGAGGCGCTGGGTCGCCGGGGGCGTGGACAGATTGGGAAGGAGGTTGAAGACATCCTGGAGGTTACCCAGAATGGCGTGGTTGACGGGAAGTTCCTTGTCGAGAACTTTCTGGAGGTATTGCCCGATATCGCGTAGCCGCAGGTGCAATCCTTGCAGGGACTGCAGCTGCGACGTGATACGAGTGGAAAGTGTGCCGACTGCGACGTCTCTGATGTCTCGGAGGAGGTGCTCCACACCAATCTCCTCTGCTTCTTCGGCCTCGATTATCGACGGGGTGTGCACGAATGTGCGCGAGGTTGTGGTTCCATCCTGTGGGAGGCCCTGGTTAGTTTCTCTAATTTCCCAGCCGGCGCGCAGGCGTCAACACTCACATCCTTAATCTCATCCACGGCAAAGTAGGCATCTGTAGGCACACCGACTTCTTTCGGTTGCACGTCGACAATGACGAGCAGCGGGTTGGGTGTGTACTTCTTGAAGAGCTCGTTGATCTCCAAATCCGAGGCACGGAGCTTGGGACCTGAGTGGTACCAGCCGACTAGCTTCTCGCGAGCATTGATCTTCTTGAACATGTCCCTCATCGACTCGACGAAATTGTGATCCAAGAACCACACTGATGGGTCCTTCTCATCTTCCTCGAATGGAACTAACAGACGAACAGGCGTGTCAGTGAACGAGTCTGGGCGTGTGATCGAAGCTTGCACTCACCGGCGAAACTGTTTGATACCCGGACATTATCACCCGAGTTCTCACCCAGCAGTACACCTACAACACGCTTCCGGGTTCCCTTTGCTGTGCGTCCATAGTGATCTGCGACGGAGAGGAGAACTAACGGGGCCACCGTCACCGAGCGGTTGACGAGGGATAGCGTGTCCGCCGTTGTGGCAGGCATCGTGAAAGGGAAATGGTATAGGCGGGGGAGGAAGATGAAGCTGTAGATACAGGTACAGCTTAAAGGTCAAATCAAAACCAATGGAAATAGCAGATCAACGTGAGACGAGAATGGATGGAGAGCGATGATGCACCAGTTGCTGAGCTCTCCGCCACAAGCAATGAGGCTGGTGCGTTAGTCAGCACTGTGGCTGGAGCCGGCAATTGGCGCAGAGTATACGGCATGAACTGCTACGTAGTTCCAGCCAGGAACTATATAAATAAATAGGGAAAAAAAGAAAGAAACAATTGAGCTGATTATCTCTCACAATCTACATTTTATACACGACAGTTTCAACTTTCCAGGTAGAAGAAGTAGAAGTATACAAGAGTTGGCAGTTCGCAGCCCGTGCTCCGAACCTCGGGCGCTAGGTCGGATTCTTCCCTTTCCCCATTTCTCCGGTTTCCCGTCTTTCTCTTCCATCCATCACCCTCTCCTCTCCAATCTACAATGGCTCCCATCACCGAAGAGGCCGTTTCCGGCCTGAAGAACACCATCAACCAGTTGGAGGCCAAGGTGTCCGAGCTCGAGGGCCGTCTCGCCAATGGCGGCAAGCCCAAGTCCGTCGCCGAGCAGATGCGCATCATTCTGATGGGTCCTCCCGGTGCAGGTATGCGAATTGAACAAGACCTGGATGGGCAGCGCGATATTAACTATTGCCAGGCAAGGGTACTCAGGCCCCCAACCTCAAGGAGAAGTACTGCGCGTGCCACCTGGTAAGTTGATGTTTGTCTGGACACGGCATAAGCTCAATCGCTGACCCATGTCCCAAATAGGCCACCGGAGACATGCTGCGCTCCCAGGTCGCGAAGAAGACCGACCTCGGAAAGGAGGCCAAGAAGATCATGGACCAGGGTGGTCTCGTCAGCGACGAGATCATGGTCAACATGATCAAGAGCGAGCTTGACACCAACTCCGAGTGCAAGAACGGGTGCGTACATCTCAATTCCTTCTTCTTGGGGAAATTTTCCCTCTCGTTACCCGTCTCCTCCCGTCATTCCGGTCAATATTAACACGCGTGTTTCAACAGCTTCATTTTGGACGGTTTCCCCCGTACCGTCGCCCAGGCTGAGCGCCTCGATGAGATGCTCATCTCCCGTGAGCAGAAGCTCGGTCACGCCATTGAGCTGCAGATCGACGACTCCCTGCTGGTGGCCCGTATCACCGGTCGTCTCGTCCACCCTGCCTCCGGCCGTTCGTACCACAAGATCTTCAACCCACCCAAGGCTGACATGAAGGACGATGTCTCCGGAGAGCCGCTCATCCAGCGCTCCGACGACAACGCCGACACCCTGGTCAAGCGCCTGGCTACCTACCACGCCCAGACCACCCCGGTTGTTGAGTACTACAAGAAGACCGGTATCTGGCGCGGTATCGATGCCAGCCAGGAGCCCGGTCAGGTCTGGAAGAGCATCCTCGGTGTCTTCCGCCAGTAAGCGATTGTACGTGTGATTGCATTTAAAAAGGGAATTTGGGGGGGTGATTTGGGATAACTTACCAGTCCAGGTTCTGCGATGCCTACCGTTTTCCTATGTTGTTTTTCTTAATTGGGGGGCACTTCGGAGGCATGACTGGCGTTATTGTCCACATATAGAACTGGGCTTGTCCCCTGAACGCCATGTATAGTAGTAGTATGTGTGTACCTTTGGGGGTACCGAATACACTCAAGGCATGCATTTTTCAATCTGGTCTCGTAGAGCCGTAGTCCTTGCTACAGGCGTCTCTTTCGTATGAAGGGCAACCGTATAAACACACTGGCCTTGTCTATTCATCAGACCCTCTTATTTACATTCCCTTTGCCATCTATAGCTGCAAAGGGTACTCGGTCGACTCAATCTTCTGAGGATAAGTCAAACCGCCCTGCTTTCGCACTTCGTCCATAACCTCCATAATCACAATGCTCTCCTCCCATGGCAAGCCCTCACTCTCGAGCTTGCCATCCCGAAGGCACCGAGCAACCTCATCAGCTTCCCAGTACATACCATGACCCTTACCCGGGAACTGAGATTGAACCTCACGGATCTCGCCTTCACCCTTCTTGGGAATGAGACGGAATCTCTCGGGGCGGTATGGAGGGCCAAACACCTGGATCTCACCCTTAGTACCCTGGATACGGATGGTGGGACCAGCAGATTGCTTCTCATCGGGATCGGCAGAGACACGGATGTTGGTCATGGCAACACCGTGTGATTGCTGAGGGTGCGGGCCATTTGAGGGTGTGCTGGTGGGGAAGCTGAGGAGCATGGTGGTGGACTCATCCGCACCGGTCAAGTGGTACGGAGTCATCTGGGAGGAAACAGTAGGAGCCTTTCTTTGGTCGCGGGGCAAAGTGTGGTATAGAGTCTGGAAGACCCATGTCAGGGAGTAGATGCCCACTAAATAAGTCAATCACTGCTCTTCAATCCCACATAGCCCACATAACGAGAATGTTCCGGGACTATGTGTAGCAGATATAAACTTACGGTCCAAAAGACAACCACCTGCCAAATCAGGGTTCACCATACGGTGAGTAGTTCCCCATTTCGTCTCAACATCATCACCGAAGCTCGTATCCGCAACGACACGGAGGACCTCACCGATCTCGCCCTTCTGAATCAGCCCACGGATCTGTACACTGAGCGGGAAATAACGAGTCCAGACAGCCTCCATGAGGAAGAGGTTCTTCTCGCGGGCAATGTCAATGAGAATCTTGGTCTGCGCCGCATTGACGGTAAACGCCTTCTCACAGAGAACATTCTTGCCAGCTTCCAAGGCCAGTCTGACGTTCTGGTAGTGGTGCGAGTGGGGAGTCGCGACGTAGATGACGTCGACATTGGGGTCGGCGACGAGGGACTCATAGTCGCCGTACGCTGAGCAGGCGGTGCTGATACCGCGAGCGGCGATGAATTGCTCGGCTCTAGCTTTTGAAGAGGATGAGGCGACGGCCACGATCTGGTGGGCTACGTCTGAGGCATCGCGGACAGCGGAGTCAATGAGAAGGTCCTTGGTGAACACTGGGCGAATTAATCGGTGATACCATTGGGCGGAATGCTTATGTCTTACTCTCGGCGATGCCACCGGTGGCTATGAGCGGGTTAGCTGTTGGTTGACGAAATAGCTTGGAAGGACGTACCCATGATGCCCCAGCGAACAATGTGTGGTGCCATGATGGGAATATAGTCGAGGCAAAGGTGTGTAGAGTACAAAGATCGCAAGATACAAAGCGGAAAACAGATACCGAGACCCCGCGAGACGATATTTATAATCTAATCATCTCGCCGGAGATGCGCCGAGCGGGGCAGCGCAACGTCATGATGCTACTTGTTTACTTATTGACTTATTTTACGAACGGCATTTGGTAGCTGAGTAGCTGAGTAGCTGAGTAGTAGTTTGATAACTGGGATATACATCAATTCGCTATGTAACGCCATCCATGCAATGCAGGGTAAATAAAGAGTATGTTACAGAGCTTCTGTCTTCACGCGAGTCTTCTGGCTGGGAGAATCAATGCCCTGGGAGATGTTAGCTTGGATCAGAGATACAAAGAGCAGTCATCTCACTCACTTCAGCTTTGCGCTTGCCAAGGACCGAGTCCGGGGTGCTAGTCCGGGTCTGGCGAGTCGGAACCGGGCCCTTGGTGACTTCGGCATAGCAACTCGCGTGATAAACACGAGCCCCGACCTGACTGGCGTCTTGCCAGATCCAGTCTTGCACATCCTCGGACCAGGTCGATTCAAACTTCTCCTGGCAGATGGGGCATGGAGTGTTGCGGAGAGTGGCATCGTTGGGTGCCCGAATCCATGGCTTCTCAGGTTCCTGCTTGGTGCTTTCATCGCCCGCGGCTCCTTCGGTGATAGCTTGGGAGTCTGTGGCGCCATTCTCGTCTCCTGCTTCGCGAGACTTGATCCAATCCTGTAAAGAGTTAGAGTTGAATACTTGTGAATGATCAGAGAAATATGGAGATACATACCCTTTCGTCGACGTACCAACTGCGGTTCTGCGCGCGTTGGGATGATTCGGTCATGCGTTGGTTGGTCTTAAAGTGCCAGTCCAGGTGGCGGGCCTTCATCTCCTTGCCTTTTTCGGTAGCAAAGAATCGACGACCGCAGGTTCCACATCGGTTGGGCCGCGAGTCGTACAACGAGACGATCAGGTTGAACCGGGGAATCTTCATCGAGGCGGTACTCATGGGGACTCCAGAGGTGTTGTTGGAAGCTGGAATCTGTGCCAAAGGCGGCGGGGTGGGCCGAGCCCCATTGGACATGAAATACGGCAAGCTAGATACGCCGGGAGCTGGGGTCGAAGAAGCAGAAGGGACAAGGGATGGGGGTGTTGGGCCACCGGGTAAAAGACCCTGCGCTCGCAGTGCCGCGATCAAAGGATTCTCGGCCTGTTGTGGGGTGCCGGTTTGCTGGGGGATTTGAGGCATCTGCGGCACGGCGGGCATTGGAGGCGGGGTTGGTTGCTGGCGCGCGGCAGTGGCTTTGATCAACCCGGCGAGGGTCTCTGAATTGAGCAAATGCTTGAACTGCTGCGAGGCTGGCGCGGGCGGGGTGGAGATTTGGGGCACTGCCGGCGCATTGACTGGGGCAGGCGCGGGGGCGCTCGGAGGCGCAGAGGGCCTCGTGGCTGCCAGCTGGGAGACTTGATCGCGAACCAGTTTCAGCTGATCCTGGGTGAGCTGTTGCGTCTGGAGAATTGCCTGGAGATCCACCAATGCTTTCAGGCGTTGTTGGCAGACCGGGTTGAAAGGACTATTCGCAAAGTCGGCCTTGGCAGCGGCGATAAGACTGTCCACATCGCGATTGAGGTGATTCAAGTCGACCACGTCCTGACGCTGATTGGGAGGCGGGGTCTGGGGCTGGGTTAGTGTCTCGCGCAGAGAAGATCCAAGGGGCTGTCTCACCGATGTGGAATGTCCCTGGAATTGGGGTTGCTGATTGCGGGCCATGTTGTGTGTGGTGCTGCTAGACCATCCGGTAGGCGTCCCATTCGACCGACCGCGGTTGATTTCGGGCTGAGGTCTCTGGTGCTGCAAGGCGGCGGTGCGAGCCTTGATCAAGGCGCTTTCAATGTTTCGAGTGATGTCCGTAGGGAACACTGGGCGAGTGTCGAGCGAGCCGGGGGCGGGCTGCTTCCAGGTATTGAGCATCTCATCCAGCTTCCTTCGGGTATTGCTGTCCACCAGGGTGTAGACATTCATAAAGGTCTGGTACATGTTGCGACCCAGAAATAGCGTGTAGGGACTGCCCACGTTCTTGGCGATGGAATCGGCCACATACAGGGCGGGGAGCTTCTGCTGGGGAGGAGTCTACATGGGAGGTTAGAAAGCCACACTACAACCGGGAGCAAAACATACTGATCGGATATGATTCTCCAGCACTCGCGAGATGGCCATGGCGTGTTCGGTGTTCTCCTTTGCGATGACCGTCAAGGTCCGGATCTGGATGCCATCGTTCGAGGTGAGGTCCTCCAGCGAGCTCTTGTAGTCCTCTGCGATCTCATCGGAGACGAGGCCCGACATGGTTGAGATGGTTGAAATGGGTCAAGTCGAGTCTAAGAAGTAAACTCGAAGTCAATGGTTTCTTTCCTTTTCCTTTCCTTCTGTGTTTTTTTTTCCTTTTGTCTCTCTTTCTTTTGCTCTCTCTGCTTTGGGGGACTTTGGCCTGCAATGGCTCTAGCCTTCAACTATCACGGTTTCTTTTCTTAATCCTCCGTGTTCCAAGGAACTCTTGGATCGACACAAAGATGGAAAAATAGTCGAAACTTGTAAATGCTTGCTAGCTATGAAAAACCCCCCTTTTCCACCGTATCTAAATCTGGGAGCTGAAGAGAAGAGGAAGTTGGGGAAGTGAAGGGAAGACGGAGCCGAAAGAGAAAGGGATTGTCAGATATCATGTGATCCAATGACGCTTACCTCCGCAACTTGCACTTCATTCCTCTACACACTACACTTCTTACTAGAATCAATATGAAGTCTGTTCTTGCATTGCTCACCCTGCCACTGGCTTTGGCCGCATCCCTCAAATCGGTCGTTGTCACTTTTCCCAAGGGAACGCCTGATTCGGTGATCTCCCAGGCCAAACACTCTCTGGTGGCTTCAGTACGCAGTACATCTCTGCAGCGGGGTTCTTGAGCTAACAACTATAGGGGGGTGTGATTACTCATGAATACAGTAAGTTCTTCCGCTATTTCCCATGTACTCTCTATGTTGTCCATTCTACATTCTACATCCTACATTGTATACATCACATCGTATACAATGTGCGAAGCACCCTCATCCAAGATACAACTGCTGACATGCTTCTGATATAGCTCTGATCAAGTATGCCTTGAACCTTCATTCCCCATGAAAATGATCTAACCCCTCCAGTGGTTTCGCCGCCGAGGCCCCCGACACTGCGCTGCAGACTCTCTCCACCCAGGACGCCAAATACCACCCAGAAATTGAAGAAGACAAGGTTGTCAAGGCAAATGGAGAGTATGCCGCTGCATTCTAATTGCATTGTGCATCACCTCACATCACCAATCATCATTGCGCAGCCGGTCCTGGGCATATGGAAATTATGATATTATGATATTCCAGCAAGGCTGGGTTCAGGGTCGGCGTCTTAACAGGAGTACTGAGGTCAGGCTTACAGGGAATCGGTTTTGATATTTAGTCCAGTTTACAGTCATCTTACATTCAAATTGATATACGACTATGTTGTCATGGAAATGCCATAGTTGTGACTTGAACCCGAACGCGCGAAAGTACCGAACGGAGCTTCCGTTGTGTCTTTGCTTTTGCTCGGGGGATTCCAATGTAATCGAAGGATAGAACGTAAGAAGTGTAGAAAAACCAAAGGATAGAGAGCATAATGTAGGAACCCGAGTCCTGCACCTCGGGACAAGCACATTGTACCTAATTGAATTCGCGTAGGGCCGATCCTCCCCCCCGCTAGTTGATTTCGCCCCAAAGCGCGTGGATCCGCTGCGAAACTCCCTTGAAACAAGAGACCCTCGCCTCAGGGGTCTTGAACAAGCTGGAATTGGATATTCAACTCTCCAACGATGGCTTCGGAACACACGGTGACCAAGGTCCTGCTGGAGTGGATCAACAGCTTCTCCCTGGGCAAAACTCTCCGAACGACCGACGAACTAACCGATGGAATTATCCTCTGGGAGATCCTCCAGGATATTGACCCTCAGTTCTTCCTCGAGGAGATTCCAGAGCGCAACGCCTCGGACCATTGGGTCGCCAAGTGGCAGAACCTCAAGCACATCCACAAACTACTCCTCAACTACATTCGACACCAGAACGATGAAACTATACCCTCCGGCCTCGACCCGTCGCCCGACCTCGAATCAATCGCGGAGAAGGGTTCAGGAAAAGAGACCAACAAGCTACTGAAGCTTCTCCTGATCGCCGCCATCAGCTCCCCCAACGCCGGAACCTTCGTGCAGACCCTCCAGGAATTGAGCACGTCGACACAAGAGGGGCTCAAGGATATTATCGAGGAGGCCCACAATGGACAGTACGAACCGATGGACGCGGCGGACGAGCTGAGGGAGGATCTGGCCAAACGCGACGGCCCCGTAGACTTGGAACTGCAGTTCGAGGAACGCGTCGGCAAGGTGCTGGCCGAGAATGACCGGTTGACACACGAGAAGAAAGAGCTGGAAAAGGCGTTGGAGGACCTGCACAACCGCCTGGCGCGTCTTCAGGAGAACAACGACACTTTGCAAAACCGCCTTGCCTCCACCGAGGATCGCCTCGTAACTTTGAAGTCCGGCAAAGGAGATATTGGATTCAACGCGAAGGCACTGGAAAGCAAGACGCGTCAGCAGGACGATTTGATCGCCTCCCAGGAAGCCAAGTTGACTGCGGCCCAGGACGAAATCGACAGCCTCCGCATGACCGTAGAGTCCCTACGTGTCAAGAACCAGCGCTACCAGAAGTTGCAGGATGATTACGACGAGCTTCGCACAGAGAAGGATCAACTCGCGCGCAAGGCCAACGCGGCCGAGAAATACCGCCAGAAGCTCCAGGCGAGTCAAGATTTCGAGAAGGAGAACCAGACCCTCAAGAACCAGATCAAGGACATCCAGCAACAGCTGAAAGAGTCTGACTCGCAGCAACGATGGTCCGCGGAGCGTGATGTGGAATTGGAGGAATATCGCAAACTGCTGCCGCAAGTGGAGCAGGAGTGCAATGAGATTCAGAACTTGAAGAAACAGCTCGAGTTCAACAACCATGCTCTGACCGAGCGGCTTGAAAGTGCAGATGAACAGCACGAGCGAGATGATGCATTGATCAGCGAGCTACGGGAACGCCTGGGCGAAATGGATGGCTTACCAGGCAGTCCACCCCCAGGCTCTGAGACGTCCAAGATGCAGGGGACTCTGCATAAGGACTTTGAGGCAATTGGCGTCAAAGAGTCTCAGCTGTAAGTCATTTATTGCTACCTGGCTTTACTTCGATGCTAATTGGGAGCAGCAAATCCGAGAACGATGACCTGAAACGGGAGATGGAATCCATCAAGCCACATTCAGCAGTAAGCGCACCAGGCCATACTCCTTTCTCGATGATTCCTTCTGATACTAACTGTACCTAGCCGGGTTCTCACACTGGAGGCTTCTCGGAAAGCTTTGCTACATCTGTGCAGTTGGCACGCTCCGGCTCTTCACAAAGGTCTGCTCGTCCAATAGGCAATTCTGATGTTGGGTCATTATCTAACTTTTTTGCAGTGAGGACTACTGGAAGCTATACGAAAATTATACCAGCGCGCTTCAGAAGATTGCAGAAGTTCAAGATACCCTGGAGACAGCTAGGAAGGATCTCAATGATACACAGGCTGAACGTAAGTCCACGTTCATTCACAAGACCTCGTACCGCAATAAGCTGACACTCTTGAAGTTGGTCTTGTGAACATGGAACAAGTCGAGATGCTCAAAGGACTCGAGGAACACAACTCGACCGAACTCACAAAGATCAGGGGCGATTGGGAAAGCCTGACACACAACGTCCACCACCTAGAAGCCGAAGTAGATGCCAGTCAGACGCTGGTGCGCGAGGTCTGCGCAGAAAGAGAAGAACTGCGCAAAATGCTTGACAACAAGCAGAGCGAGATTAGCTCTGAAGACCAGGAAGTGATGAAAGAGATGCAGATGCTTCTGGGCGAGTTCGAAATCCACAATGGCGAGGGTGACGAAGTAGCCCAGAAGTCGAGCTTCGAGCTTCTCAAGCAGTGTGCTGGAGTCTTGGAAAAGAACGTTGAACGACTTGCTCAACGTGCTGAGGTCAGTTCTCGTGTGACGGTGCTTACATTTTCATATACTGACTCGGGCTTGACTGCAGTATATTCAACAACAGAACGAGCTCGTCAAGTCACTTCGTGAGCGTATGAAGAATTACGAAGAGAACTTAGATGACGGCATTCCTAAGGAGCGTGAGGTAAGTCGATCATACACAACCTGCTTGGTTATTTGCAGTAGCTGATCCAAACCCCAGATTGAACTCCAAAATATCATTGATAACCAAGCTCGTGAGTTGAGCCTCGTGGGCTCAGCTTGGTATCATCTTCAAAGCCGCTGGCAGAACAACAACATGACTGTATCGCGATATCGTCATGGCGCCAGCACAGGAGATTCCAAGGGCTGGCTGGCGAAGCAAAGAAGCGTCGTTGCTGGTCAATAAAGTACCTTTGCAGCCGAATCTCCAAGTCTTCACTTGAATTTGTGTCTTTCTTTTCCTGTTATTTTTATTGTTTGGCATTGACTTGTATGTTGCTATTCCCACTATACATCCTGTCTCATTCCTGTGGTTATTTCTATCCTGTCTATATGCAATAGAACCTATGTGATTTGAATAGAAGCTTGACATCTTGAGAGTGGTGATTTCATTGGCGTATGTATCCGTGTAAGAAGCCCGAGGCTCCGTGATCCGTGTAGTAAGTAGAGTGAGTTCGTCGCATTCCAAAAATGTGCTACTAAGGTAGACCCCCGTAGGAATAAACATGTCTATGAGAAATACAAAAGCGGTCTGAAAAAACGACCTGGGGAAAAGAGAAAAAAGGGGGGATCCAACAATTATAAAACTCGGTCTCTATACAACCTGACCGAAAGCGGGAATCAGAGTCTGTGCCAGCCAGAAGCTGAAGACCAGCTTGGGGCCTGTCATCAGCAGCTTGGGGGTGAGACCCTTGAAGAAGCTGGTGGGACCCTCGTTCTTAAGCATCTTGGAGATGATCTTGGCACCAGACTCGGGGTTGTCGAAGTTGCGGTTCTGGATACGGGTCTTGATGACATCGAGGGGAGCGGAGACGACGAGGGAGGCACTAGCACCGGCGACGGAGGCAACAAAGTTCTGGCCCCAGGTGGCCTTGTTGTAGTCGGTCAGTTGCATCCATTCCTTAGCGAAGGCAGATCCACCGAACAGCTGATCGAGAAATTAGTGGTGATACTTTGATAGGCACGAGGGAACACATACAGCGAAGGATCCAGGGGCGTTACGGGCGGCAGTCCAGCCAGCACCACGGTACAGACCCATACCCTCATCAGCGATGATCTTGAAGAGACCACGGCCGCGGAAGGCCTCGGGGTTAGTCTGACGCTTAATCTTGAGGACATCGAGAGGCAGGAGGACAATCTCTCCAATACCAATCAAACTAAAAGGAACATGTTAGACACTGTCCCATATCCAATATTGGGTGTTCCATACCTTCCAGCAGTGGCGTGCATGATGGCCTTTCCAGTGCCCTTGCCAAACGCATTATCGAACTCGGCACCGTGGTGCTTAGCGAGGTAGTCGCGAGCGAAAGGCTGACCACCGTACTTGTAGATGCGCTGAAGGACCTATTGATTCGCGACACTGTTAGTTGCGAATTCCCTTATCAGTGTCACGGGTGAAGTGACAAACCTTGTAACCAGCAGCGTATCCGAGACCGGGGAAGAGAGATGTGAACTTGCGGCCAATGGTGGCATTGGCGTGCTCCCTGAAGACAACCTCCTTGAAAGCAGTAGCACCGGAGATCTGTGATCGAGTCAGCGACAGATCCATCGATGTGGGAATGCATCCTTCAACTCACGCGAGTCTGGTTGCTCATCAATCGCTTGGCGGTGGTGTCAACCTATGGGGGAAGTCAGTGGCGAGCCTTCACAGGCATTGAATGGATAGGGCATTGTTCGTACGGGGTGGAAGATCATCAATTCGGCGATACCAGCGGAGCCTGAGAACAATCGCGGGTCAGCTCACATCTCCAACAACACAGCAGATGACTTACCGGAACCGAGGAGACGCGCGGTGGCAGACTCCTTCTTAACATCGCCTGAGGCAGCAGCGGGAGACATGATTGACTGGAAAGGACCAACAAAGAAAGACAGAGCTAGAGAATGACAACGCCGTGGATGATTTCAGGAACATGTGCTCGGAGTTAAATTTTATCGTACGGCACGGATGGCGCTAGTCCCAGTTCGGGAATGTCGGGGCCGCCATCGGACTATACGGTGGAGCCTTTGATATCCTCTTCTTCTCCTCTTCTGTCTACAAATATAAATACTTCTAACGGGTTTAAATGATTAAAGAGCTACTCTCTATCACTCATACTCTTCAACACCCCTGGACTTGATCTAGATTTGTGTTTGATTTCCCACGTTGATTCTGTTGGTCTATGGAAGAAGCACAACAGATTTAAACAAGAGTCCCAACTCTCCCCAGGGGAAGCTTCGGAACGATCATGTTTGTAGGTAAAGAAAATAGTACTCATCAAGCAAAGTGGGAGAAAATACGAAGAACACCGAGTGAAACGCCAGTGACCCCAAAAATAAAGAAAATCCCGGTATCCCAAGGTTGCAGAAGCCTTCTCGCCTATCCATTCCACCGATGATCAAAGTGGATCAAAGGACATGAATAGCAAACCGATAAAAAGCGATTTCGAAAGAGAAAGACTGAGTAACCTTACAGGTCACCGAAAGTGTTCTCTCCGGAGTATCTAGCCGAGACGTTAGTAAACTTCCATTATATAGACAGGAAAAAGGGTGTGAAGCGTACGTGATATACAAGAAGCCATCTTCGTCCTTGTGTTCTTCGTAGATGCTGCTCATCAGCGCAGCAGTGGGAGGCAGGACCTCATCCACGAAAATGAAGATCGCCTTCTCGGGGGAGAGCTTTATGCGCTTGCGGATCACGTAGACAAACTGTCCCACTGTGAGATCGGCTGGCACGAGGTACTTCTTCTTGTCGATGGTGGCAATGTCCGACTTTTCGACCTTCTCGCAGATCACCTAGATGTTGATGGACCCGTCAGCTACCGAACAAGCGGTGAGGACCGGTGAGGTCGCTGGGACTGGAACCTCCAGTCCCCGAATTTCAGGGCAGTCGACTTACAGGAATACGGTCGGCATATTTCTGTCGGATACGCTCGGCCTCAGCCTTGCGCTTCTCGAAAGGGTGTTCGTCCTTGAACTTGGATCGCATGGTGACTGATAAGAGTTGATAAGTAGAAGCGGGTCGGGTGGAGAGTCGGGTCAAGATACCAGGACGCTCAGTGAGATTTGGAGTAGAATGTAAGTGTTGGGTTGGTTGCTTGGAGGATGAGGTTTCTTGCAGAAGTGAAAGAAAGAGGAGATGAAGAGGGGTGATAGAGAGAGGATGACCAGGCGATTTCCCCCGCTGACGTTACGGTAATACCATCACGGGATCGCTGGTCGGAGTCACGCGGCAGAACCTTTGTAATCAGTTGTAGAGTCACCTTCGAAGTCAACAGTCATGTACAATTATACAACTAATTCCCTTCTAACTCAATAATATAGTCAAATCAAGTCATTTGTAAGCTAGATCTATACCAGTCTAGCTCACTCGGATCTCAAGGTGTCTCGGAGCTGTAATACGAGATCTGCTACTGGGTGCTGCCTGCAGGGGTCCTCTTATCATGCTTATCTCATCTATGCAAACAGCACAAACATCGTCGTACGATTTGAAGGTTGCGTGGTAGATGGGCGGCATGACTATTTCTTCGATTCAACTGCTCTTGCATTTGCTTCTGTGTACAGTCTCGAGCTCACTCAGGCTTGAACGGTGATTGATTATTCCATATTCGGCTCCGGCAGTCGTTCCCGCACAGCGCACTTCCTCCAATCGACAAAATGGCCACCCGGTCCTACGCGCCTCTGCGGAGGTCGCTGGTTCAATTATCGGCGCGCAATGCTCGCATTGGTGGCCCTCGCGCGGGGCAGTCATTCCGCGGTTATGCAACCGGGCAGAAGCCACCTCAGCCGAAGTCATTCACCGTCTGGAGGCCCTATCTGCGGCTTGCATTTGGCGTGCCGTTCATTGGCGCAATTATTTACTCCATGGTATGAAGAGGCCCTGTTCAATGCAGGGGAACGCTATACTCATTCCTTTCAGATGACAGACGAAGTGACCGAGCTCGATGCTCCGTCCATGGTCGAAGTGGACGAAGCCCTCAAGCAATCATCGAAAATCAACGAGTCCTCACCGATGCGGTTGCGGATGGAAAAGATGATCAAGCAACACCAACAAAAGATCATTGAGGAGCTTGGCAGAATCGATGGACAGCAATTCAAAACGGATACTTGGTCTCGCCCCAATGGCGGCGGCGGCGTTTCATGTGTTCTTCAGGATGGAAACGTCTTCGAGAAGGCGGGTGTCAACGTTTCTGTAGTATACGGCAAGTTGCCTCGGCCCGCCATTGAAAAGATGCGCGCCGACCACAAGTCCTTTGTCGGCTCGGATGTCGAGTCGCTGGATTTCTTCGCGGCCGGCCTCTCGCTGGTACTGCACCCCCACAACCCCATGGCTCCCACGGTGCACCTGAACTACAGATACTTCGAAACTTCCGACCCCAGGGATCCCATCAACGGAGACAAGAACTGGTGGTTCGGAGGCGGCACAGACTTGACCCCCACCTACCTCTTCCCCGAGGATGCTCAGCACTTCCACAAGACGATCAAGGACACTTGCGACCGTCACGATGCTACATACTACCCCAAGTTCAAGGCTTGGTGTGATAAGTATTTCTATATTCCCCACCGCGGTGAATCCCGCGGTGTTGGAGGTATCTTCTTCGATGACCTAGACGCCAACTTCCTCCAAACATCTGCCGGCTCATCTTCCAACCCCCAGGAAACATTGTTCTCCTTTGTTTCCGATGGTCTGGCATCTTTCCTGCCCTCTTACGTGCCTATTATCGAGCGACGCAAGGACGCTCTGTACACACCGGAGCAGAAGCAATGGCAGCAACTTCGTCGGGGCCGCTATGTAGAGTTCAACCTTGTTTATGACCGTGGAACCAGCTTTGGGTTGCGCACTCCCAATGCCCGTGTCGAAAGCATTCTGATGAGTTTGCCGCGGACGGCTAGCTGGGCCTACATGGACCCGGTTTCTGGAACCCGGACTGAGAACATGCCCGTGGATGAGGATGATTTGACAGAGGATAAGAAGAGCGAAAAGGAGCTTATGGACGTGCTCCGCCACCCTCGACAGTGGGCTTGAACGACAGGCCCGTGTTTCGTGTACTAACACATGTTGTACTATTTCGGCTCTTTTAGACTGGGACTTGAACATGTCTACAGTTAATGTATATTAATTAGCAAATACTTCGATCTAAATGTACCATCTTCACGCCTTTGAGACAAAGCCTGCCCAAGTACTGAAATAGAGGACTAGCCGTGAGCTCCGGTGATGTTTAATTTTCCGACCTAAGTGGGGTGCCACATCAAAATTTTAGGTAAAAATTCATTCTTCAAGTTCGTGATCACGATACACCTGGGCAACATCTGCGGCTCCGGCGGTTTGATGGACGATCAGGTCATTTTAGGCTTTGCATTTGGCTTTTTGCTTATGTAGTCAAATTGTCGGCAATCTTTCATCCAATTGGCAAGATGGCCGAGTTGGTCTAAGGCGTCAGGTTAAGGTCCACCTTAACTCAATAACTGTTCTCAGTTTCCTGATCTACGTTTGTAGGCGTGGGTTCAAATCCCACTCTTGTCATTTCTTTTTGTTTTTGCTCTATCTGGCCCTGGAAATGGATTCATGTGCTGCAGTGGTGCATGATGTTCTTTTTGGGCGGTTGTGTGGAAGATTTGCCCGGCGAAGGACTCATGTTCGAGGGTTGGGCAATCAACTCCCTGCCTTGTACAACGAATGCATGTGTTCATAGAACATAGACTATGGACGAGTGTCCTCCGATTTCATTTAAGGCTTCAACCAGTGTTAACTAGTTTGGTGGAATGTAGTCAAGATAAATCCTTCTCATTTTTTGGCGGAAGTTCAGACAGGGTCACTCGGATAGCCCTGGGTTCAAAGAGTAAAGTATTCAACTAGAATGCACCGCAGACTATTACTGACCGGTGGGTGTTTACGCATTCGTCCTTCACCTGAGCTGTGGCACACATTAAAGAAACCCTAGAGAGACACCTAGTGGTTCTCTGGTATCACCTGAGCTCTGACTTCTGGTTTTGGTAGTTTCACTTACTCGGTGCTGGTTATCTTCCTTCCGTCGTCTGGACATACCATCGTGCAGTTTAAAAGGCAGTTGACACTCGCCATTTCATCGCCTTTATTGCAATTCATTCGGTCAGAGGGATACGACCCGTCCTCTATGACCTGGGAGTCAATTCGATCAAATCACAATGAAAGGGCTCGTCTAGAGACGTCTAGCATGGATACCAGTGTGTTCTATTATATGGCTGCTCGTTCTATTTTGCTCGATGTTAAACGCCCAAACAACGATGCACTGGGGGGGTAGTCTAGAAAATTATACGCAGGTCGGCACCCCAGTCAGAGTTTGACAGTCAAGTACATTGGTCTACTGTTTCCATTTGCACCATCCACCCTACTTCTCCCAAAGGCCCTTCGACAAATGCCTGTGAATTCATTCTGCGGTATTCGAGGGAACTCAAAATTCAAAGCCGTTTCTTTGTGTCCATATCATTGTAGGCCATGTAAACAATTCTGATGGGTCGAAGATGCTCATACACAGACCGGCGTTTCCAACCAAGCGTTACCTTTCCAATATGGAATGTCCAGACAACGTTAAAGGAGTACCATGGCATAGTGTGATAATGTTTCTTCGAGTTATAAGTCCACAAACGTCATCTAAATGGAATTCGATGAGCACGCACAATACACGGCCATCTGATAATCCATAGTGGTTCACGCTTTCTTCTTCAATATTTGAATCACACTGTGGGTTGTTTAGACGTTCAGGCAGGAAGTACATTCTAAACTATATGCAATCTTTCTTGATTGGGTCGACATTAGATCGTGCTTGGTGTTCAGTAGTCTGAAAAGGATCATGTCGATGTTTCCGATGTAGTCTGTAGCCATGTCCACTGAAGACAAGAAATAGACCGAGGGGAAGGAACTTGGCAAGTGAAACTTCCATATATCCAAGAAGCGTAAATTGGTCTCTCGGTGGATGTCCTTCAACTCTAACTCCTCGCCTCTCTCTACTATGTGTGGGCCACCCAGGTATGGTTCACGCATATCTTCAACCCAGCAGGATTGGGAGTAGGTTACTCACAGGCTGGGTCTCCCTATTTCAAACAATATCACTTATTGAAAACAGTTATCCGTTATAACTGATTGAAGCACATGGTATCAGGCCTTCCCTTCACATAATTATAGGCGTACATGCCCGGGTGGAAATTTCACTGGACCGCAATCCACCCCGCCACACACATAAAAAAAAAGAGGACTTGCCATCACAACACATCCTCGTGTCCAGATGAAGCAGAAGCAAAAAGATATGACAAGAGTGGGATTTGAACCCACGCCTACAAACGTAGATCAGGAAACTGAGAACAGTTATTGAGTTAAGGTGGACCTTAACCTGACGCCTTAGACCAACTCGGCCATCTTGCCAATTGGATGAAGGGCGGCTGACAAATTGGCTACATGAGCGTAGACTAATTTTCTAGCCCTAACCCGTGGACTAATCCACAAGTGGGTCTCGATATACTACATGCGACATGCTATAAGAACTTGTCACGGCTCTAGCTATACGTTGTTCCAAAACTTGGTGCTGTAGCATTATTTCTCTCTTGCTCCATTGAATAGTCCCTTTTTCATCTCATTATAGTACAGGTGCATGGCCCGGTGTCGCGGTCCGGCTTGTGGTGACATTGAGAGCGTGTATGAGGCAGCGCCGGGCCTTCTTTGACGAGATGTTGGAGCCTCATTACTGAGTTAGAGATAATGAAGTACACTATGATCTAAATTTTTATTAATATGGCTCTATGTTGGTGTCAGAGAGCTTCGCGGGGTCGTGTTCACATGCTTCTCTCTTGGGTTTCGCCCGTCTCTCTCCGTAGCTGCAATGTCGCTCTCTTCTTCACATGTCTCATGCCTCATTTATCTCAGTCCTGTCTATACTGCTCTTTCTTCTGCCTTCTCGGACAGTTTCTGGCCCTTGTTTCCAACGGGGAGAGTACGCATGGTGGCGGTCCCTGTTGATTTCGTAATAACTTGTTGATACTGTATCAATTATCTAGAACAAATGCTCCATCGGGCTCAGAAGCATGGGCGTAGATTTTAGATCGTATATCACATGTAAAGAGTCCTCTGTGTGCCCATTTAGGCTTAAGATGCCATTTTAAACAGGCCGGTCGTGTTACTCATTCCTGATACAACTGACTTTTTGAATGTTGTCACAGGCCATGCCTCGGTAGATAGTTTAACTGCAATTCTCATAATGCCCACCTGGGGGGTTTCATGAAAACTTTGAGCAGCCATGTTGTTCTGGTTGTTTTTGACTGGTGGGATTAGTCGCGGGGGTCCTTGGAACATACACCGGGGTACCTGGTGCCTAGTACCCTGTTCAGTGACTCCTTATTGGGGAGACTGATCGGCTTACATGCTTCTTAAAGGTCCCGGAGGTTATTCGGGTGGTGCCCAGGTGAGTGGTACAATTTCTGGCTGCGGGTTTTAAACATCATCCCTCGTAATATCTGAGAAAGTTTCAAGTATTTGCGGGCCAAACACACCATATCTAGCTACATGATTTCCAATGGGATGCATGGATGTGCAGTGCAGCTCCGAGTCAAGATGGGGATGATTTCAATATGCGGCTCTCGTGAACTAGGTACACAGCTGATTCTATGTGACTAGAGTATTTGCATCAAGGTGTTCACACCTTATTCATCTAGACATATATCAATGTTTATATATAAGATTGGTGACAACCCCGAAGTTCCAGGCTATTTTGTGGGCTTGATCCGTGGATCCGACCTTGGAACCGCTCATCACGAAGTGGGCATGTAGGGGTTCTCACCCACCTCAGCCTTCTGAAATCCGTGGATCTTTTCTGGAAACGTAAAAAAACAGTAGACCTCTGACGTCCAAGTGTGATTGAAGTATTAGAAATGCCAAAAGCAAAAAAGAAATGACAAGAGTGGGATTTGAACCCACGCCTACAAACGTAGATCAGGAAACTGGAAACAGTTATTGAGTTAAGGTGGACCTTAACCTGACGCCTTAGACCAACTCGGCCATCTTGCCAATTGAATGAAAGAGCGCTGACAGCTTGACTACATAAGCAAGGACTAATATTAGCGAAAACAAAATCAACATCTGGGCACATGTGTGCATGTGAAAGTGAAATGGAACTAGCCACCAATTGGCCAGCATTCAACTACGGGGAAATGGACCACATAAACCGAGGTCTTGTCACAAGCGGCTAACCGCGAAGCACCGGAACGATCCGATGCTCAATGATCGCAGAGGAGAGCTCCGCCCAGGGCTGAAAGGGCCGATTCACGCAGCCGACATCGGATGATTCTGGTCTTGTCTGGGGTTGCGAAAAAGGCGGGGACTGGGTCGGTTGTCGGCTTTAGATGGTGACTGGATCGGAAATTAAATTCTTGTCATTGGACTGTGGCCTGCAAGTTCCTGGCATCGGAACTGTGTTCCCGACGTAATTGGATTGATGCTGGGAGCTGGAACGGCCCGAAGGTGGTAGGACATGAGCATATGCACATTTGACTAAAAGCTCCGAAGGAGCGTCATTTCTAAGGAGGGCAAGATTATACTGGAATTGAAGAAATCGGTATGGAGAAAAAAAATGCAAAGCGTGTTCAATGGGTATCGGGTCTGTCCTAAGTCCAGACATATTATGAAGCTCTATGAAATGTTGTATCTAGACTTAAAACGAAACAAAAACATCCGAAAACCACTGCACAGGAGAAGGGTATCTCAAACCTTCTCTAGTGCTTCGCGGTGACGGAATCACCAGTCAGTTTCTCGACTGCTTCCTTGGCCCTGTGAGATGTGTTAGTCCGAGGTTTCACGTGAAGAAAGGTCGATGGCGACCAGAGTCAGAAGGGAGCGAAACTTACATATCACCAAGGGCTACCATGCAGACGGTCTGCCAGATGCCCAGGCCAATACGGGGAGCGACACCACGGTAGAGACCGCGAATGCCGTTGTTGTCGTAGATGTAGCGGAAGGTCTTGCCGACGGTCAGGTTCTTGGGGCGGTTGGGGTCGGGAGTCTTGCTCTGCATCTCGACACGGATGACCTCAATAGGCTGGTTCCAGGCGGACAGACCACCACCGAGACTGGAGGCCAAGATCTTCTCAAAGGCCGACAGCTTGGTGCCCTCTTCCTTACCGGCAACCTTGCGGATAGCCGACTCAGCCAGACGGGAAAGACCGAAGCGAGAACCCCAGTTGGTAGTCTGGCGAATGGCGACGGCGTTGACACCACGGTTGATACCGCGGATACCCTCCTTGCGGTAGATGTCCATGAAGGTCGAGAAGGTACCGGCGGGCGCCGCGCCGGAGGCGGCCATCTTGTGCTTGGTGATCTCGACGGTCTTCATGCAGGTACAGAAGCCCATGGTAGCGTACGCCTGAGCGACACCACCGGCCATACCACCGCTGATACCGGAAACGAAGTCGCCAGCACCCAGGGCGCGGGCCTGGTACTCGGCCTCGGAGGCGACGAACAGGAGAACCGCACCCTTGGTAGATGCCTCAATCCAGGCCCACGGAATGAGTCCCTGATAGTCTAAACACCCGATCCCGCAATTAGCCCGAGGTTACATTGAGACCGCGCTAAGACGCAAGTCCGGGGGGAAAGGGAGAAAGGGAGGGGGGCTTGTCACTTACAACCGAGGATACCGCCACGGCCCCAGATCCGACCCATAGCGCCCGCGAAGCTGTCGCCCCGGTTTGCGGCCATGGTTGTCTTGATCACCTCCAGCGGCTACAGGGATATACCAGGTCAGCTAGGGATTCCGATGTCGATGTCACGATAGCAGTTGAAGTTCCTTACCTGTCCCAAGGATGTGACCTCAAACAAATTCAATCCAGCGCCCAGCAAGAGGTTGCTGAACTTGACGGGCTTCTTCTCGAGCTTGGGAGCCGAGGCGGATGGAGTTGCGGTAGACATTCTGGGGATGTTGTGCTGAAAGGGGCCCTGACCAAGGGATGTAGAGGGGCTTCGTGGGTTTAAGAGAGAAAAAGAAACTTGCTAAAATCGGAGGATAGAGATCCGGAGTGTAGTTGAGGAAGAAGAAAGGTAGGAGGATACCCGAAAGTCTTATAAGGGGAAACGGGGGAAATCAGCGCGAGCTTGGGTCAGGTAAGCTGGGGACAGGCCCACGGGTACCAGGTACGTCCGATCTCCACCGATTCCACTCATTCTATTGGGTACTCTGTACCTCCCATACCGGATGCTTCCACCCTCGACAGTCCGTTTGTCGGAAGAATCCAATCCGACGGAGGAGAATAGTAATTCTCGCATTCTTTCTATAATATAAATACTCTTCTTCTTCCCACTCTCTCGTCCTTGTTCTATACCCCCATGGCTGTTTGTATAGTCCCGACAGTATCCCTGACAACAAGTGGGTCACGATAATCGATGGTTGAGCGGTGGATTCCCAACAACAGGTGTACTGCATTCAACACTGGTAGCTTCCAGACCGTTGGATCGCTACGCCGTACAGTCGATCATTGCGATCGATGGGCTTGGCAGAGTTGATATTAAAAGGAGCATATTTCTATATTCATGTTACACTCCATACCTTATACCTATTAATATCCATACCTTATTTATACTATATGGTACTCCGTACTAGATTACCTAGATTTACCCCAGGCAAAATAAAAAATAAAAATAAAAATAAAAATAAACTACGAGTGGAGATAGATCATTTGACATGGAAGTTCTGTTACAAGGCCCGCTCGAACCGATCAAGTCCCTATCATACATAAAAATAACCAAAGACTCTCTCGGTCAAACAAAGGAAATAATACAAATGTCTAACTCGGGTCCTCACGGGCCCCCAAGGCGATAATTAAAAAATGGTGGAAATGGTTGGGACACGAGGCGCTTAGAGCTTAGCACCGACCAGCTTGGCGTAAGCCTCAGTGCTGAAGGACTTGGGGCGCTCAATGGGCATGCCGAGAGCACGGTCGATGATCAGCTGGGGCAGGACACCGATGGCACGGGACACACCGAAGAGAACGGTGTAGTAGTTAGCCTCGGTGAGACCGTAGTACTGGAGGAGGACACCGGAGTGGGCATCGACGTTGGGGTAGGGGTTCTTGGTCTTGCCGTGCTCGGTCAGAACGCCGGGGGCGATCTTGTAGACCTGGCTGACCAGCTTGAACAGAGGGTCATCGGGCAGCTTGCGGAGGGCAAACTCGCGCTGGGAGACGTAACGGGGGTCAGTCTTGCGGAGGACGGCGTGGCCGTAACCGGGGACGACCTGGCCGTTGTTGAGGGTGGACCAGAGGTAGTCCTTGATGGACTGGTCGCTGATGTCGTTGCCGACGGTCTGCTTCATCTTGGTGATCCAGTTAAGGACCTCCTGGTTGGCAAGACCGTGGAGGGGACCGGCGAGACCCTGGAGACCGGCGGAGAGGGAGAGCATGGGGGAGCTCAGAGCGGAACCAACCAGGTGGGTGGTGTGGGCGCTGACGTTACCACCCTCGTGGTCGGAGTGGATGGTGAGGTACAGACGCATCAGCTCGACGAAGTCCTTGTTGCCACCGAAACCAAGCTGGTTGGCCAAGTTGAAGGAGTAATCCTTGTCCTTCTGGACGGGGGCGACCTTGCCATCCTTGAACACGTTGCGGTAGATGCGGGAGGCAATGGTGGGGAGCTTGGCGATGAGGTCCATGGAGTCCTCGAAGGTGTAGTTCCAGTACTCCTTCTTGTTCACACCCTTGGCGTAGGCCTTGGCGAAGGCAGACTCGTGCTCGAGAGCAGTGACGGCCAGAGAGAACTGGGCCATGGGGTGGAGAGTGTTGGGGCAGCGGTCGATGAGCTCCTCAATGAACTTGGGGACATCGGAGCGAGCAGCCCACTCGGCGGACAGGTCACGGACCTGCTGCTCGGAGGGGATCTCACCGGTCAACAGAAGCCAGAAGAGACCCTCGGGCAAGGGCTCCTCACCACCGGGGGCCTTGGGCAGAAGCTTCTGGCACTCAGGAATCTAGGGATGGTGAGCCGACAGGACTTTTCAATTTTTCGAGATCAACCAATGTGTTACTTACGGTGTAGCCACGGAAACGGATACCCTCCTCAGAGTCGAGGACGGAACCCTATCAAGACAATCGAGGTTAGCTGCGTCATTCGCTAGGGGGGGACAGGTAAATTTCTTAGCTTACCTCCCAGACGAGGGACTTGATGCCACGGGCACCACCGTAGGCCTGGTCGAGGGTGACCTCACCAATGACCTTGTTACCGTGCTCCCTAGATTCCACAAACACCACGGTTAGTTTTGCACTGTGCGGATCGCGGCGGGTGTGGTCACGTACTTGCGGAGCTTCTTGACCTTCTCGATCTCGGCGGGGAGGTTATCGGCGAAGGTGTCCTTGAGGGACTAGATTGCAGATACTGGTCAGTCTCTGGCCATTGAAGCTTGGGAAGCTCAGCTCGTCATACCTTAGCCTTCGCGGAAGAGTAGCAGCGCGCACCGTTGAGGGCGGCGGACTGCACCGGCTTCGCGATGGAAGACCGGAGAGCGGAAGTACCGATGCGAAGGGAAGAAGCCATTTCGCCAAAAAAATAAATGTGATGGGGAGATGGAGAAGGATGGACACAAAGCCTGGGGAGAAGAAAGAAGGAGAGGAAAGAAATCGGGGAGAAGCTCTTTAGCGGCCCTGGAATTTTCTTTTTTTCCATCTGGCCGTATTACAGCCGGTACGGTAACACTCCACTTCGGGAGGCCGTGGGAGGGCCAAACTGGTAATTTTCCCCCCAACGGTACGGAAAAGCACGGGCTCGGCCTGCCGGCAGATCTGCCCCAACTTCGGCCTGCGATGCATGTCCGAATGTTAGTATAGCACTGTAGACATGTAGGTAACTCAATCATACACACAATACTGAAGAGAACAAAAGAGAATAAAAGGTGAAAATAATCAAATCATATCTAATAACCTCAATCTTACCCCAGTATTCCATACTAATGTATTGAAATTATAGTCCGTAATCATCCTTTATGCAAGCCTCCCAAGGTTCCGATGTCGTGACGGGGGCGGTACTGCAATTACGTCTATTCCCTTTGGGGTAGCTGGCAGTGACGTCGGCAAGTCGTCTTTGTCCATCCGTGCCGCCATCCGTCCGATCGCAACCCTCGGCATCCAGGTCTTATCAGATGCTTCTTGTATAGGCCATGGGTGCAGCTGATGCCGCCATGACCTCACGGACAAAGAATGCTCCGGGGTAACTTGCACTTCCGTGGCTATAGGTCAGCTGTTTTCGTATATCGGAACGTGTCTCTAAAATGGTTCACCGAGGTCGGGAGAAGGCGGCATCCAGGGGCAGTAAGATCACGTTTTGGGAAGGAAAAAAAAGGGATGACATGTCCACGGCTTCCTCGGCCCACCGTTGCCCTGGCGTTTTAACATTTCCTGTTTATTTTCTAGCTGGAACTATACAACTCATAGGCTCTGTTTAACCCCGGGATCCACTATTAGTCCAGAAGAACAGTTGGCCTGTATTCATTTAAATGTAAACCTTGGAATTGAACTTATTCAAGTGTTCCTTCGGATATATGGATCGGTCGTACTGGCCCAAGTGTTTTATAGTACATGGATGAGATTGGACAATGCCATTATTGATCATATATGCAGGCCTTGAAGATCATTGTCTCTTTCAATGCCATGATGAGTTATTTCTTCCCTTCTCAGGCGTCATCATCAGTACACTTGTCATGCCTGTACTGTTGGGTCACTTGAATCATACGCCTGGGCAGTCCATCCTCGAATTAGGGCTTGGATCTGCCTGCTTCCACCCGAGGCGGTCAAACACTTCTTGGCAGAATCTATACGGTGGTCGATATAAACTATCTGCGCATCGAATACACGTGATGACAACCATCCTCATTAGGATTAGCGCCAAATCGCAAATTCTGCCTCTTGACTACTTCGTCCCTTCCCTCCTGATCTCCATCTCCATCCTCCCCATCCCTCCCCTTCTTTTTGACCTTTTCTTTTCATCAGTTCCCGATTCCAGTCTCTCTCACAGTGACTGCCCAGGATTTGCGTAAACCCTTATTAGGTGTCTTTTCGTTTCCTTCTCCCTGGGATCTCACTGCAAAGAGCCCTCTAGGCTGTACATCTCCCGTACTCTCGTACTCGGCATCGTCCCTGGACACAATATCGCTAGGCTGTATCTCAGCTGTAGGCGGCACTTCTCTGCTCGACAGTGAACGCGCGCTCGTGGAGTCTGTAGTGAAGAACCGACACCCGCTTAAAACCAGTATCGTGCCACACGGAGAGATCTTGCGATCTTCCTCGCGCAGTAAGCCAGGGATCCCTCAGTTGATCCACGTCAACTGCCTAAATCCGGGACTTAACCTCTCCCTCGTCTCAACCTCTCTTTCTCCCGAGTGACCGTCGGCTCTCACGATAGTTCAGCCATGTCTTCCGCAGTAGCCGAACTGGAGAATCTCCTCCAATCCATGCTGGCCCTGAAGCCGCCTGGCGTATCAGGATCCAAGATTGGCGGTATCACCTCTCTGTGCACAGCCAACGTGCAGGTACGCTTGTCCCTTTCGGGTTGATCCCGTCTTCTTTGATCCTGACCCATGTATATGCTAACCCTCATCTGCAGAACGAATCAGTGCTCATTCAGAAAATTTACACTCACTTCAAGAAGGCCCCTGGCACTCACAAGCTCGGCGTACTCTATGTCGTAGACTCAGTAACCCGACAGTGGGTAGAGGCGGCACGCAAGTCCGGTCAGACCCCGGGTGGTGATGCTCCAGATGGAACCTTCGCAGCCGGTGTGAAGCGAGTTTCCGACCTTCTGCCGGTTCTCATGACCGACATTATCAAGAATGCTCCTCAGGATCAAAAGGTATGTGATAGAACATTCGCATCACGGCAACCCCATATCATAGCCGGGGCGTGGGAACTCCATAGCTCTTTGCGATGCCTCACGCAGTCTTCGGGCTGAACCCATCCTCACAATGCAACTGCCATGAACCATAGCTGACATCTTATGCCTCACTTTAGGACAAGATCAAGAAATTGGTTGACATCTGGGAGCGCGGTGCCACCTTCCCGGCACCCATGCTGGCTTCATTCAAGGAAAAGATGAATGCCGCTCAGAATGTCGAATCGAACACCCCAGAGGGCTCGCCTGCTCCCAACTCGAACCCACTCGGCATGCCGCAACAGCCGCCCGCTCCCGCCGCCGCACCCGATACTTCCAGCATCTTGAAAGCTTTGGCGGATATGGCAAAGAACAGTAACACTGCGCCAGCTGCCTCGGCCGCCCCTGCTGCTCCGGCCAATCCTCTGGGTGCATTCGCTCCGGCTGCGGCTGCTGCGGATCTTACCGCTCAGACTGGCGCTATGAACCCATATGGTGCCAACCCTGCTGCCAACCCATTCGCGGGCATGGCTGGTATGGCCCCGAACCCTGCTCTTCAGCCGCCAAGCCAGAATGGCACCCCGAACCCCATGGCCGCCGCCAACCCGCTCGCCGGCATGCTTCCTCAGGCTGCTCAGCCCGGACTCGACCCAGCTGCCATGGCTGCTCAACTTCAGGTCTTGCAAATGCTTGCCTCTCAGGGCATTCCTCAGGACCAGTGGGGAACCGCTCTCCAGATTTTCAGTTCGGTCGGTGCCAACGGTATGGCCGGCATGCCTGGTATGCCTGGTATGCCCGGTATGCCTCCGATGCCCGGCTTCCCTCAGATGCAGGGACAGAATGCAGGTGGATGGGGTGGTCGTCCCGACTCTCAGAACATGGATGATCGAGGCCGCGAGTACCCCCGCTCCCCTCCCACTGGATATCGTCGTCGCTCTCGCTCTCCTGGTTGGGATCGTCGTCGTACTGCCTCGCCTCCTCGTCGTCGCGAGAGCCCCGTTTATGGAGAATACCACGGAGACTCGCCTGGTCGTCGTGGCGGTGACCCGCGTGATGCTCGTGGTCGTCGGGGCGAATATCGCCAGCGTAGCCCGCCTGGTGCCCGCGGTGGAAGACGCCGCTCGCCTTCTCCTCCTCGTAACAAGGATCCCAACTTGCCTCCTCCTGGACCCAAGTTCATTGAGTGGGATTACTCCATTGGCCAGGGCATGATCAAGGTCCTGAGTCGCACTTTGTTTGTTGGTGGTGTAACTTCCTCGGAGACGCACCTGCGCCAGCTCTTTGGTCAGTTCGGAATCGTCCAGACCTGCATCGTCAACGTAGACAAGCGCCACGCTTTCATCAAGATGGTTAGCCGCCAGGACGCCACTCAGGCTCGCGATGGAATGGAATCGTACCGCACTGGCGAAATGCAGCTTCGCACTCGTTGGGGTGTTGGCTTCGGCCCCCGTGACTGCAGTGACTACCAAACTGGAGTTAGCATTATTCCCGTTGACCGATTGACCGAGGCCGATCGTAAGTGGATGCTTTCCGCTGAGTATGGTGGTACCGGTGGTCGTCAAATTGAGTCCGGAATGGTTGTTGAAGAACCGGACATTGAGATTGGTGCTGGTGTCTCCTCCAAGGCGATTAGTCGTCGCATCGCAACCGACACCGGCGGCAAGCGTGGCCCCATCTCGACTCGCCAGCCTGGAGCCGGCCCCAACCCTAACCAGGAAGCCCCTCGCTTCGGTGGCCGTCGTGAGCGCGATGGATACGGCGCCCCCATGGGTGAACCCGACATGTCCAACATGAACAACCCCGGCGTCGCGCCTGCTGTTCCCGCGTATGGCTTCAACTTCGCCAGTATGCCCATGCTGCCTCCC
The DNA here is from genome assembly GCA_003138045.1 of Penicillium sp. MA 6036. Taxonomy (NCBI): domain Eukaryota; kingdom Fungi; phylum Ascomycota; class Eurotiomycetes; order Eurotiales; family Aspergillaceae; genus Penicillium; species Penicillium sp. MA 6036. Next base: position 29,480 of record QAGG01000198.1, read on the forward strand.
GGCTTCATGATGGGTCAGGGAATGCCCGGTCAGCCTCCTTCTGGTGGTCAGGGAAATTAATTGAAAAACTCCTTTGCATATGCGGTCACGGCGTTGGGAGGAGTGATTCTTTTTTTCCTTTTCTTTTCAGGCATATCTGGTTTGGCGGGGAGGTCTTCGTGATTTGAACACTTTCTGCGCTTACATATTCTTATCACGTCAGTTTTTTCAAGTTAATTCGAGCTTTCATGTTGCCCGCTATGGGCCTTGATCAAGCGACATTTACAATAACATTCCCATAACTATTATCACCACTTTCCCAGTAGTACCTAGGTGCTCTTTAATTGACCTTGTATCAAAGGGCCTGGATTTCCGTAGTAACAGAAGTGGTACCTACTAACAGCACATTTATCAGAAATCCATTGACATGGTCATTGAATAGTCATCCATTCGTTTATCTGGGTATAACGGGAGCCCTAGCTCTTAACTGAACTCTCTCTCATAACACTCGCACGCAGGTATTCAAGCAGTGCGGTCCGGCACGGTCTTCAATGTCAGGAATGATTGCTCAAAGTCGGCAATAATGTCTCCAATATACTCTGTGCCCACTGAGATGCGAATGCCATCCTCGGTCACACCGGAATCCACACGCTCTTGCTCCGACAGTTGCTCGTGAGTGGTTGACCATGGATGAATAGCCAGGGTCTTGGAGTCACCAACACTGCGTCGGGTCAGTAACCACTTTGTAAGAGCAAACGATAAAGGGGTCATACTTAGCTAGGTTCGAGATCAGCTTGAAGTTATCCACGACCTGCGCACCGGCAACAGCTCCACCCTTGATGCCAACCGACAAGACACCTCCAAATCCACGCTTCAGATACTTCTTCGCGAGCTCGTGGGATGCATGAGTCTCCAATCCGAGGTACGAGACCCAGCTCACATTCTCATTTTTCTCCAGCCACTGTGCCAAAGCAAGTGTATTGGTTGCATGACGCTCACATCTCAAACTCAGAGTCTCCAGACCCAGGATGAGCTGCTGCGCGGCAAATGGATTCAAGGCGGATCCGACATCACGTAGGATCTCAACGCGAACCCGAATGGCAAAGGCAATGGATCCGAAGGTCTCCCAGAACTTCAAACCGTGGTATCCCTCAGATGGCTCGATGAACTGGGGGAAACGAGCACCGTTCTTGCCCCAGTCGAACTTTCCACTGTCGACAACCACACCTCCAATCGTGGTGCCGTGGCCACCGATCCACTTCGTGGCGCTGTGGACAACAATGTCGGCACCGTGATCGATAGGACGAACAAAGTAGCCACCCGCACCAAAGGTGTTATCAACCTGAGAACATCAGCTTCACTTCTACATGCTATGCATGAGTACATACCACAACTGGAACACCCTTCTCGTGGGCAACTTTAGCAATGGCTTCGAAATCAGGGACGTTGTAACGAGGGTTGCCAATCGACTCCAGGTAAACAGCCTTCGTCTTATCGTCAATGGCAGCGGCGATATCTTCGACCTTGTCACCCTGAACAAACTTGGTCGTAATTCCCAGTCGCGGGAACATAACTTTGAATTGGTTGTATGTTCCACCGTACAAATTGCTCGTGGAAACAATATTGTCACCGGCATGCGCCAGGGCCGTAATAGCCATGAATTGAGCAGACTGGCCCGAGGATGCGGCAATGGCTGCAACACCGCCCTCCAGGGCAGCAATGCGTTTTTCAAAGACATCTACTGTCGGGTTCATGATGCGGCTGTAGATATTTCCAAACTCTTTGAGACCGAATAGTCTGGCGCCGTGAGCGGAGTCATTGAAGACATAGGAGCTAGTGGCGTAGATTGGAACAGCCCTGGAGTTTGTAGTGCCGTCTGGCTCATGTCTTCTCTCGGTTAGGAATACTCGGAACTATGTGGGAAATGAAGTCTTACCCAGCGTGAAGCTGTAGAGTATCGAAGTGGAGATTCTCCGCCATTGTAGATGCGGGGAAGTTGGAGCTAATCGCAGATTAGCACGGTCAGATCAGCCACTTGAGGCTCTTGTGAGACGTACTTTTGGGATTAGTTACAGGAGCTGGGTGGTATCAAAGAATCAAAGAAAATATGTGAGGCCAAGTCCAGCGCGGGGAAGGTTTAAGTAGAGAGCGACTAGATATGGCGTGATTTTGTCCTTTCGGTGCGTCGCACCCGGGGTCTGCGTGAGACTAAACATTCAATTTTGCGCTGAATACCATTCTGCCTAATCTGCTTCAATCCCCGTGTCAATCCCCGTTTCATTCCCCGAGGTCTTCGTGGTGTTTACCCTGTCTAGGGATACTGTACTTCATGCGTGATCCCGGTGTAAACATGCCATTACTAGTCAATGGCTCGGTGTTTATTATTGAAAATAGGGGAAGTATACACTGCTGTTTATTTCAATTTGGGTTTTGTTTAATGGACATTGTATTAGCGTGGTATATCCAAAATATGTTCACTTTGTTGATATTATACCGGTGGCCGCAGCCCGCAGCCCGGGAGTTCAAATGTTATCGGATATCACGTCATTGATCTTGCTTATGTAGTCAATTTGTCAGCCTCCCTTCATCCAATTGGCAAGATGGCCGAGTTGGTCTAAGGCGTCAGGTTAAGGTCCACCTTAACTCAATAACTGTTTCCAGTTTCCTGATCTACGTTTGTAGGCGTGGGTTCAAATCCCACTCTTGTCATTTCTTTTTTTGATTTTTGTTCAATCCAGTTCATATCAGCCATATTGACAATGTAACCGGTGCCCATATACCAAAACGCCATCAGGATCGGCCTCATGGTCGGGAGGAGCCGTGGTATATCAAGTGAGAACCACAATATTCGTTTAGGCGATATTATGGTTGGAGCGCTGACAAGACTGGTGTTTCAATATAACTTTCGCAAGTCGATCTAGGACTCGAGTTTTCAGCATATACGATTCTTAAACCAGCAATCCACTATATTGCGGGCTATAATGATAGGTCTTCGGACATAATAAGAGAGAAGAGGACCTCGGTTTGGGGAGGCTATTCAGTCACCATTTTCGTTGTAATTGCACTGTCTATTCCGAAGGCTAGGTAGTTGTGATTTGTTCCAAAAAGAAGCAAAGAGTTTTAAAAAAACGAATCCGGACAAAGTCTGACCAAGTGCCCCAACAACCTTGTGAGAGATCAATAAAAGACACGAAATCAAATCGCATGTACCTAACCACTGGCAGAGCATTGGAGTCGAAGGCGAAACAGTGAACCCCCTTCGCTTAGACCTCAACCCAGGTTGTCATTGCCATTTCATATCGCAAGTACATATCTCCATTGCCCAAGTAACTGACGCTCTTCGTAGGCGTACAAAAGCCATCGTACTTGTTTTGCTGCACCACGGTGCAACCACGTTCACTGGCGCAGTATTCTATACATTCTTGCGCATTTGCAAATTTCTTTGTCAGGTAAGCGGTTCCATATGGATCTGAGACAAAGGTGTTAGCAATGTAGAGCAAATCCAAAAAGGTCTTGGGATTTTACATTTTTTGCAAATGGCCTTCCATGTTCTGCTCTGTACAACAACCGTGGCACCATCTCTAGGACCTTTCCTGTGTTAGAGGACTTTATTAGACATTGTTCCTTCCGGGAAACTCACAGCCCTTGGTCGTTAAAGCGGGATTTGGGGTTGTTGGTAGAGAACCCCCACTGGTCAGGCAGTCTTCGATGGTGTTCACTCGCTCCAGGTACACGGAGTCACTGGGCCCGGATAGAGATCGAGGGGCATGTTTATCCTCGACGGGGAAGCAGCTGCCATCACTACTCCACACACTTCCCTTGCAGTCACTGACTGTACAGATTTGACCGCATTGCTCTGGTGTTCGAACCCCCACCACATAACCGTGGTTGCCCCTCGGGACAACTCTATCACAATGAACTTTGAAGTCTTGACCGTTGATCTTGGTCACCCTACCATCGTAGCTGCTGTGTGTGCCACATAGCCGGGTATAATGCTCCTGATAAGTCAACTCTTCCGCAAGGCTGGTCCCTGCGAGAGCAAGACCAAGGTGGATCAGATTGAGTTTCATGATGACAATAGTATCAGGGTTTGTGGGTGAGGAACAGCGAACCAGCGAATTATCGAAGGAGAGAGTGAGGCGTAGAACCTTGGACGGAGCAGTAGGAGAGGTTATCTAGGCGGGAAGCAAGAAATTTTCGTTAGTGCTTGCAGTTTGCCTGATATTCTTAGCGCACAGCCAGCTGTACGTGTAACTGGGAACGCATGGATTATCCAGATTTCAGGGCGCTTGAAGCATATGGCTCTACTATTGTATTTGCTATAGTGTCCCGTTTCCACCTCCTTCTCGCTATGCACGGAATGGTTAAGTTTATATTGCAAATGATCGACCAGAAGACTGCATAAAGTGCATCAATATATAAAGAGTTATCATTTTTTGCAAATAAAATTCACGTTCTTTGCCCGGAATTGTACCCTGATGCAACA
>QAGG01000199.1:0-33303 GCA_003138045.1 Penicillium sp. MA 6036
CTGGCTACCCAAGCTGCGCGTCTTGTGGGGCTCTATCGGCGCCTGTGGGAGTCGTGCATTTCCAAGCACCATGCCGGCCAAAGTCTTGCAGTGGATAACAACGAGCTGCGTATCACTAACACCCAGCTGTTTCGGGAAAGAGAGTACCTAAAACAGCAGCAGAACAACCAGATCGCGCGCTTGACCCATTTTGAAGAGGCCCTTGGCAAAGTCCGAGAAGGGATCGTTGGCGTCCTCAAAGACTGGGATGGCAGTGCCGAACAAGCCACGTCGGTTTCGTGGGAAGGGGCACCTCTAGGAGGTCAATGATTGGATATTTTTGGCTTATGGACTAGAAAACTAGGAACTGATGACCAGCGCAAAACGATCTGAGAATGCACATGTGCTTTCCAATCAATGTTCCTCGTGCGCGTAGACCCCAATTGATGTATTTTAAATTTCAGTCCAAAGCGTATTTGGGTGCATACCTCGGAGCTGTTGATAGACGCTACTCGGGCAAACCAATTGGGCTCTTGATAACGGCGCTTTCTATGGATAGACCTGTAAGGTACTAGATACACCATGACAGGTAGCTTGAAGAATAGAGACGAAGAGTTGGATGTAAAAGTGTGAGTATGAGCACCGTAATTCCAGCACATGTACCATAAGAAAAATTACAGTTGTGTTTCCAGCTAGCCCACATCACCATAGCGAAACGAGAGGCAATTTGAGATTGCAGTAGGGTGTCAACACAGAATGGTATGTAAGAGCGCTCTGTTATGATCTTATCTCCCAAACTCAGAGCATATATGGTCTCAGCATAGTTATTTAGAAGTCCACCAGCCCCAGGGTGCCACTATATAGTCCCTGGATGTTACTGCATTGCTCCAGGACGACAGATAGTAGCCCCAGGAGACTATTGCGCTCTTCCCAGGATCCCATTGTCTCCTGGGAACACCCCCGAGCGTTCCTAGAAACCATTTACATGCCCTCTGGGAACCGAACGCATGCTCCCAAGGAAACCAATACCTATTCCCAGAAGTCTCCAGCTTTGGCATTAGCCTCTGAAAAGAAAAGAAATGTGTAGCTTTCGGTCAGCGTCCACGCACCCAAGCTTCAAGTCCATAATTGGACCCTCGGCCACGCATTTTGACAGTGTCTATCACTAATACAGTATTGCAAAAGGTCTTAGGGAAAAAAGAGTCAACTGTGGGCCTCACGTAGAGGTGGACAGTATCTTGAGATGAATAATAAATACCAAGAACAACTATAGTTGACTTCGGATTCCCCAAGCTACTGTACCCCAAGAATAATGACAAACCACATAACTAATGCACTCAGGAGAAAGTCAGGACTAGGCATGTTTGTAGTGTGTACGATGCTCTGCCTTCCATAAGGCTAATGGCCTTGAAATTTTGCAGCACCGCACACAGTATGTCACGCAGGCTTTCGGATTTCTGATTTGATGTCAGTGTACGTGGAGCTGCGTTTACGTCAAAAAAAGATGTCAAGCGACTAGAGTACGCAGTGTCCACCAAGATATTTCCAAGGTAGTCTATATGGTGATCATTATCATGGGGAGATTGGGGCTCTCAAATTTGCCTGCAATGGTAATGTACATAGATAATAATTAGGAACTTTTTAAAGGTGACTGAGCATGGTAACGTTAGTCAGGCCATGTAAAAACGGATCAAGGAACGTTTCGTTTCCGCCCAAGGGCCATCAGGAACCATGTCATGAGGGAACTTTCCATCATTAGATATGGCGCATCGGTCAGCCCCGGCCTTTTACAACTCCCCAGCTGCTTCCCACGTCTCCTCTTTGGCGACAATCTTGTGCAATGGCGTGAGCCCAAGCATATCCCGAGAGTTCACATCAGCCCCGTTTTGAATGAGAAGTTTGAGGATCTTGTGCGCATTCCGTGTTTCGGCAGCATAATGCAGAGGGGATTTGCCATTTTTGTCTCTCGAATTGGCAAAGGCCCCATGTTCGAGTAAAATCTGTGTTGACTCAACAGATCCCATGCGCACAGCAAGGGAAAGAGGTGTCAGCCCATCGATGTTTCGAAATTGAACATCGGCTCCAAGGGAAAGAAGGGCTTGGATACATTCCACCCCTTGTCTGATATAAAATTTCCTGATAGCGTAGAAAATGGGAGTTTCATTACGCTGGCCGCCGGCCCAATTTGCATCAGCTCCGTTTTCGACAAGCCAACCTATCAAACTAGGAGAGCAGCTTGATGACGATGCAGCCAAATGGAGGACCGTTTCTCCATTGGCATCTCTAGCCATGATATTGGCACCACATTCAACAAGAGCTTGCGCTTGTTTAATGGCACTTTGAGAGATGGCATAGAGTAGAGGCGTCTTGTGAGCGTGATTTTTAGCATCAATCTCAGCCCCATGTATGAACAGTGCTCGGATGATGCTTTTATTGCCATTACCGGGACTGTTGGGATTTGTTGCAGCGTAGAAAAGTGCACTCCATCCTTCCCAATACTGGTTCATGTTCTTAACGTTCGGATTGGCGCCAAGGTGTAACAGCAGGCGCACAGCACGTGTGCATGAATTTTCAGCTGCGACTTGAAGTGGCGTTCTTCCCATGTCATCTTGAGACTCTATTTGAATACCAGAATCTATGAGAATGTTTATAATTCCGGAAGGAGCGTTCTTAGAAGCCGCGATGTGCACGAGGTTCATCCCGGTTCGACGGTCCAAGACGTGGGTGTCAGCCCCATGTTTCAGAAGTAATGCTACTTTGGATTCCTGGCTTGACCGGACAGCCTCAAATAATGGAGCATGTTTGTCAAACACAACGGAATTGGCCCTGGCACCGTTTTCTAAGAGCAACTTGGTGATCGCCACGTCGCTACGACCATTTGTCGCCAAAGCCAAGGGTCTTCTGGATCGGGCGTCGGCCGCATCTGGCAAAGCCCCACTCTCTAGAAGGATTTGTACAACACTGGTATGCTTGTGCTTCACAGCTTCCAGAAGAGCTGTCAACTGTGCCCGATTTGGTGATCGAAGATTAACATTCGCACCCGCACGCAGCATATTCCGGACTCCAAGTTCGGCCCCACGACTCGCGTACCACAAAAGGGCTGATCCACCATCAGAGCGGACATTCTTTTGGTAAAGCTCATTGATCAGGACATTGTAAAATTTTGGGCTAGTTAGGAGGAAGCCGAGAAGGTCTTTAGGCGAATCCAAATTGCCTGCAACGAGCAAGATCAATTCAGGTGGAAGAGAGAGAAGACACATTGCGAGATGCTAGGAAAATGGCTGGGACTCCACTCAATAAAATGAGTGATAGGAGTTCTCGAACCTTACCCAAGCTAAACGGGCCAAGAGCTGCTGGCTATTGTGTATCAGGTGATAGAAAAACAAAGCAGGACAAAGACAGAGGAGAATGGACGTTTTATATATGACAACAGAAACTAATTCGCCGCCTCTGGTCCGATCAGGTGGTGTTGAGGCGTTGAGAAGGTGGCCGTGATAATCGTTCTCTGGATTGATAACCTTTCCATGAAAGTCAAGTCTCTCGATGTTTTATATGACGTGAAAATCATTAAGTGGTTGTGCATTAGGGGAAGCGAGAAGAATATGTAATAGCATTACGGTATGGGCTTGTGTTGCGGATTTGGCTTTATTCAAAATGAAGAAGCTATTTTTGCTATCTATAGGTCATGTTGGCTGCAAAATTTGACGGGCAGAAGCAAAGGCGCGTGCTTCGAAAGCTTTGTAGTTCAACGATTCTGTCCTTGCACTCGGATTTTAGCTAGTGAAAACTGATCGAGATGAACTTGAACTCTTAAGTGTCCACAAATTGACTCTCTTTTCAAGGGCTGCAGCATTCCTCAATGCAGTTGAAGTACGCTATGCAAAATAGGCTGAACCGCACTATACATGAAAACCTACTCTACGCAAGGGATTGAGTGGCGGAATGGCCTTGGATGGTCCACAAGGGCATGAACCATGACCGATTTGAGAACTTGATTAATATAGTTGAGAATGTTGTGATGGCGAGGTGACCGTGCGGTGAGATAATTGCCGTTGAGATATCACCGGGTCTCTCTGACGTAGAATTAGCAGAATTAAGCCTTGGACAAGACTGAAGATAGTACTGGCACCTTTAATGCTTTTACCATGATCCAGAACAGAAGTTAACACAACTTGGTTGAGAGAACCGAGGCTTAAACCACCTGTTGGTGGTGGCGATCCTTTAGGATAGCAATCTGCCGGTTGGTCAAAGAACCGAATTAGCCACAGCAAACGTCGCAGTTAGTAACTCGTTCCTGTTTAAACGAGTGCAATTTTGACCGCACTTATCTGAACCCTCAAAGGCTTGGTTACCCTCGAATCCAAGCAATCCTAGTTCAACGCCACAAGAAAGATGCCAAATGAACCGTCGTCATTGATGTGTCCCTCAATTTTTAGCGCTCCCCTCGCCTTTAGTGCCTCCCGGGAGGGCCAGGGAGGCGTTTGATTCTGGGAGTCTCGGGGAAATTGGTGATATGTCTCGTCTAACGCTCTTCAACGCTCTTCAACACCCCCAACTTCAACGGTTTTGAATAGCCCCTTTTTCACCTCCCCCATTTATTCGATCCCTGGTGACACATCGAATAAATCTCGAAGAACACGTTCAAATGAAGCTTCCGATTTCTCAACCGCACTAAATTAGAAGCAAACGGACGATTTACAAGACCAGTAGCCCCATCTGATTGGGCTAAAGATGTATGGAAAGCTCGGCCAGATGCCAGTCACGTCGCCAGAATTGATGTGGCATGACAACATTACACACCGTGATTTGCTCTTTGGAATGATGGGAATGTTCCTCGAAAGTTGTACACCAAGGGTTTGGAGTTGGTGATGCAATGGGCCGGGACAAGATTGGTATTTACAGCGCAGTGGAAAATTAACTGGTAGTAAAAGAGAACTCGAAAAGATGAGGTGAATTGCTGATTCACGATGAACGTCAGTTCTCTTTTGGAGATAACATAGAGAGGCATACACTAGATTGACAAACGAACTAAGTATACGAATTCATGACCAATTCTGATGGGCATCCCTAAGAACGGTTCGCTCTGGATAGAATACATGAAAATAAAATGCGGGCGGCAACAGAGGCATTGGCGTAGTTCACAACGTCTCGTCCAAAGTACAGTCCAGAGGCATAGTGGTTTGCTACGAAATTAGGCTCCATACTCAGAGGCAACCGTAATGTGTAGGGTGGCCACGTTCAACGTTGCAATATGGTATGAACCAGGCTGAAGTTGGTACCGAAATTGTGTATCGAACACAGCGGTACGGGTTTTTCCATTACAGACGAAGGGGGTAATCTATATAATTGTGGCTGAGCTTACCAGCGCTGTGGCTATGCCAGTAATGCGCACGAGAGTGGAAATCACAATACACAAATGACAATCGATACCGGATTTCCAGTACATTTTGAATACAGTGCCGCCTAGGCTGTGCTAAAAGTTTGACGCGTCAAACCATTCCATCCCACTTCGCTTACCTCTGGTGAAAGGTTATAGAAACTCAAGTCTGGCGTTATCTATCTCAACTAGTGGCTTGTCACTTCACTGTCACTGCGGAATAATTTTCTGACATGCAATCTATTTAAGGCAAGACCAGCGGAATTAAACTTGTGAATCACAGTGAAGGGGCTACAATCATAATTTCCAAGATGGTATTTTTGCAGAATGCTCTAGTAGCAATAGGTGATTATTAATCCTGGGTATTCTAATGTGGCTCTCAAGACCAATTATCTAGAGTCTACCCAAGAGGAGGACACATGAATAGCAATAGCACAGGCACATGGCATTACAAGCAGTCATATCTCTATAGAAACCATGACCCTGGATATCAGCTCATTTTAGAAGATTATTTACACGTCCTTATGGTACACAAAAGTGCTATCTGAACGTCTCTGGCAAATATCTACCGAACATGAGAGCAGGTGATGGTTGACCTCAAATGGGGCTCGATCTTCGCCTTTCTGTCACTTCCTATCTCCAATCTGAGCTAATATAAACCCTTACAATGATAATAGTATGGTTTTATGGCCCTCGTTTAAGTGATGCTTGCTGAATGAAAACCCAATTTAACGGGTACTTGCTTGGTCAAGTCGGAAGTCATAGGCGTTGAAGACATGACAGCTTGAGTTGCTTTACCACAGGATCCATCTATCAACACAAATCAATTCTAATAAATGTCATTGTCGTTGTCAGTTGAGCCGGATAGACATTATGCACCTTATATTAAATCATATCCTAGGTAACAAAAAGTATTTACAGCCACTTGACCGATGCTAGCGGATAGAATTCAAATGGAACCCTCTCCGGTGATAAAAATATCATTGCCTACAACTATCGCCAACAGCAAGTTCAAAACATCTGATGCCAGAAGGGGAAATCAAAAAAGTCTGAGAAGGAGGGAGACACTATTAAAGAAGATTTTCGAGTATTGTACGGAATGTGATGCCGACATCCACTTCGTTCTCCGAATGAAGAAGACAGGCCAACTATACACGTTGACTTCGAACGCCAAAGAGTGGCCTCTATCTACAGAACAAATAGTAAGCTGCTCCTCTTGTTTTCACTCGTTAATTCAAGTTTATTGGACGCTCACAGAACAAGGAGTCAAATCACCCTGAGCCGATTCAAATGAAGATGGACGAGCTAGCCATTAAATATCAGGGGCAAAGTCCTCAAGGGGAGCACAGGCCCATGTCTCTGCTGAAGGATTAATAAAAACCTAAATATGAACCTACTCCATAGATTCTTGATATGTATATTCTGAAACACTTCTACCATGAGACGCATTATATTAAATAACCGCAGATAAGCATCTCATGAGCATTATTTCAAGGAGTCTTACGAAGTGAAAGCGTGGATGCATTTGATCAGCTTCTGGGAGACTTGAACTGTGTTCCTGAGAGCGACTGCGAGGGTCTCTCGTATACGTAGAGATGGAAGTGTCTTGTCATGAATAATCAATATGGTGAACAATTATAGTTGACTCTAGATACAAGACGTAGCGCGGAAAAGCAAAAGATACAGGCTTCCTCGCGTTCAGGGGAACCCATATGCACCATCTGGGTCCCGCAGATCATCTCCATTCATCCTGTATGCTTAAAGTATATCCCTGACAGCGACTATTAGCACTCCCAGGAGGCTAAGTGTTCCCAGGATCGCAAACAAGCCTGCTGGAAGCATGCAATAACGCTCCCAGTAATACAGGACACCTCTTCTGGGAGCCAGAATGGCTCTGGGAACTGGCAGAGGTTCCAAAAATAGGATTATCTGGGTCGCCTCGGTCGAACTCTCATTCTGCGCGTTACATCTCGGTAGAGATAGTCGACGATATCTGCTATTATTGGAAGCTAATAAAAACACGTGAGAGGTTCACGGCCAGCTCGATTGTCACCTTTCAATGCATATACATTTCGTTTGCTGCATAATTCTTTGTAGTCAACCGCCTTCCAAGATCAGTTCGTAGATATAAGTCTCTAGCGCCAATTTTGGAAGGTAGAAGATTTTGACCTATATTTGTTGTGCATATTGAAGAGAAAATACCAGTCTCTACACTACGTAAGCTCTAGCAGGTCTCTATACGGACTTCTACTTCACCAAAAAACTGTATCATGTAATCGGTGCAAGAAGTCTCAACTCGCTGAATATAGGCTCAGTATCTACATAAAGAACTCCTCAGAAGAAACACAACCTTCTGCTCTAATGATATTGTAGCATTGACCGTCATCCGCATTTGCAGAAGATATATTGCCGCCCAAAGACCCTATGCCGGTCTTATCACCAGAAAAAAATACAGTGGGGCGGACTTAGGCATTACCGAGGTCACGGAGTCGGGGATCAATGGAATCCAACTTCAATGCATTTGAATCACCGCAATGATTCCTTGCACGCGAGGGATACCTTCGGTGGTGCTCGACTTCGCTCCTTATATTTTTGACCTGGTGAGGTTGGCCTAGCCTAGGGCTTCTTCGGATCTTTGATGTGTACTTTGGTTGCCGACCAGCGCTGACCGATTGGCTCCCCTTACTCGAAAAAGCTTCCAAATGCTTGGAAGTCTCCCGAGAGTATTGGCTCCTGAGTGCATTCATAGTTCTTTCGGGGAACGAATCGCGAATACTACTCCATGACAGCTTTTGAGAGTCTTTCAACCTCAAGAGTCGACGCCCATCTTCGGGGGTCCACTTCCTGCGGGTAAAACCTGGCCGTGGTTTTACAGTCGTATCCTCTCGCACTGAATTTTCCATTGCTGTGGTGCTTGTTGCGATGATGCCGTATGCGTGTTGTAGCGTTTTTGTTGCAAGCTGGAGCACTGCAAGATTCTCTTTGAGAATTTCTGCACCCGCGAGGTCGTCAGAAAATTTGGCCTCAGCAGTGACTACACTGTAAGCGCGCTTTAAATATCCGATCGCATTCCTTAGGCCTGCGAGATTGCCCGCGGAACCGCCCTCTGTGATTTCGCTCGGTAGATTTCCGGCTCCTGATTTATGTGCTCGTCTTCCTCGCGGCTTGTTCGCATTTGTGACTGTAGAAGTCCGGTGCCGGCGTCGTTTCGGAGAGGATATATTCGAATATCCCACAGCTCGCTTTCTTTCGTTTGGATTACAATCTCTGTAATACCCCCCGTCGCTTTGTCTGGTACCATCGTCCTCAAAGACATCGAAGACTCTCGTCGTACCAGGGCCTTCTAAGCCAGTCACGGAGGCAGTATCTCGGGAGGAAGGATAAAGAGCGACTTCCTCGGGGTAGTCAGGATAATTTCCAGCGGCTGATGCTGCATCATTGAGATAGAGTTCAGGCGAATTGGCTCGAGGGGGCTCGCCGGGTTCTAAAATTGGAGAGACCGTATTAATTCCAAGGGGCATGGGGGGAGGGTGTTTAAAATATGTCTTACCGAGACTCAATGTACTGCGTTCTTCTTGTGGCACATTATTCCCCAGGGTGTAGTCTGCTTCATTTCTTTCTTCTGGGGCGTCCGATTGCCTCACTACATCGATAGTCTGGGTTTCTGAGCCGGTGGAAGAGCGTCTCACTGAAGCTCTTGGTAATGGCTGCCAAAATCTTTGATGGTTCAGCGTTACCATGGTAGGTAGATTCAAGAGGTTCTGAATGAATGGGAATCAAAGCAGGAGGCAGTAAAGTTCACGTTCGATGATATTTCGAACAAAAGCTGCAAAGGAGGGATAGTTGGGACTATTTATTTGTTTCGATTCATCGTTTCAATCAGCCCGTGAGATAGAGCAGCGAATTGTCGACAGAACCGGCATAGATTCTAGATCTATCGACAAGGCCCCAGTATTCGCTGCAGCCAATCGCAGAGCCATTTCTAGCTGCGAGGGATCAGTTGTAGGAAAGGGTTCCTAGGAATGCTAGCTTAATTCATTCAGTGGCAGATATCTAGCCCGAAACTAAACTAGATCCGTCAGCCGATGTCGTCGACTTGCGTCACACGGCGCGGCGAGTTGTTCGAGGCCTAGGTATACCACACAAAAAGAGGTTGCCCGAAGGCTGGTGCGAATGTTGTTCCTGGGATCAAATTGGCACAGTATATGGAGGAACGAGGACAACGGTGAATTTTCGTGGTTCGTTTGCTGGGTGGTGTCGGCAGCGTTAGCGAGAGAACGTATGAGAGGGTGTAGAGGCGAGGTGGTACTGAATATCTCATGCAAGCCGAAGGGATCGAGTCAACCGATGGAAAGTTCGAAGAGGACAGCAAGTCACTGTACCGACGTGGGAATACGTCATCTCCAGACCAGAACTCCCAGGAACACCGGTAGGCAGTGCGGTTACCATCGGAGCAGGCGAAAGCTAGAAGGCAAGACGGAGGGTGAAGGGGCTGATCAGGGGAGAGCACCGGGGTGAGCGATCAGGTTGCTCACTGAGCAGCTCAGGGTCGCTCAGTGGGCAGCTTAGGGCGGCGGGGTGACTAACTCACCCTGGAATCCGGGAGCCGATCACTTCCCGAGGCGGCAATGTTACCGTCAACATTATTACAAAAACAGGCCTTTGGCCGCCCATTCTATGGGTTTTAAAAGCAAGTCCAGATCTATTCCTATTGATAGGATATCAAAGTGCATATCTAAAATGCTTAGACTCCATATCTGTCATATCCTTAAAGCCATCCACAATAGCTTGAGCGGCAACATCATCCGGCACAAGTTCACCAGTCTCTCTGACTGCTGCATCCCGTCTTGCATTCTCCCATCTCATTGAAACGTACGCCACCGCGGACAAAACAATGATTCCGGCATAGCAGATCAGCAGTCCCGCAAGGGCTGAGTAGTAGCGTGGAGCTTCTCGAGAAAAGAATATATTGGCTCCCGCCACGTTTCCAGCCGCATACAGCGTAAACCACAAGCCGTTCGCAACAGCACGTTTCGTGTGTCCGCCAACATTAGTCGCCAGTAAATTCCACGAAACAATCACCGGGGCTCCAACAATGTATTGCAGCCAGGTACACCCGACCAAAGTCCAGCGGTGATCGAGATCTGTAAAGCGGATTCCCAACAGACCTGCAAAAGGAATGAGACAAACGGCTGCAAGCACGATACATCGCGAGTCTTTAATGTATGTAGCGACGATGCCACAAATCGGAACTACAAGGGCCTCGATGGCGCCAGTAGGAAGTTGCAGCAGTGTAGCGTAGATCCCATCAAATCCGAAGCCCTTGATGAGCGCTGATGCAAAATTCGAAACTCCGCCGTTGATCACACCGCAGGCAATACCGATTCCGGCACAGCAGATGACTTTGATGTCCCAGAGATTCTCGAGTGCTTGACGAGGCTTGATTTCTCGGGTCTTAACACCGATCATGTTTTCAGCAACGCGTCGGACGGCAATCACGCGCTGTCGGTGGGTCAAGAAGCGTGCAGAGCTGGGCGAATCGGGCATGAGCCACAGGAAGAAGCATGCGCAGACGAAATTGAGCGGACCAATCGTCAGGAATATAAGTTGCCAACTGCGGAGAGCAGTGTTGTGTGTATGGCCAAGACCGAAGCCGAGAAGGGCACCGACCATAGTGGCCATCCCGTTGGCGCTCAACCAGATCGCCATGCGTATAGGCTGCTCGGAGCGTTTGTAGAACATAGCTGTAAGATTCATCACTGGGCTCGGATTAGTGGATTTCGGTGACTGAGGTCTCTTGGGTACTTACTGCAAGGACTGACTCCAGCTTCTGCCATGCCCAGCAGGAACCTCAGGGCCAAGATTCCTCCATAGTTATTTGCCCCAATGTGCGCAATGACCAGTACACTCCAGATCAAAAGCATTCCGCCCATGTATTTGGCAATCGGCAACCGCTGGATCAAGAGATTGGCCGGAAGAGCCCAGAAAAGGTACCCGAAGTTGAAGATAGCAGCGACCCATGAGTATCGCTGGCCCTCCAGGCTGAGGTCGGGAATCAGGGAATAGGCAGAGGCATAATTGAGCGACAATTTGTCTGGAGGCCATTATTATCAATCTCAAAAAGTAGATACCGTGACCCACATACCGAGGAACTGAATCACGTAGGTCACATAAAGCTAGGAGAAGATTGTCAATGAAGAAATAACAATGCGCAGGTATCAGAGAATACCCACCATGGGCATGATTCTCCAGTCGATGATCCGCAGGACCTTTGCCCCCTCACTCTCCAATTCCGCGGGGGACAGCTGCTCCGCTTCGAGGTACAAGTCGGCACCTATATCGTGGGTTTCGCCGAGTGCAGCATCCTTCTCCACAGTGGAGTCAGGCTCCACCTTGACGTCTTTGTTCATGATGAGATGCAGTGGGAAGTTGCAGAAAATCTACTCTCAACATCCCCTCCCCTCGCCGAGCTTATAAGAGCCCGGCAGTGCAGAGCACTATCTCTGCCAAGGAGATAAGGTGCATTATCTCGAGGGTTATCTTTCGGCAATTGGAGAGGAATGATAGGAAGTGCGGAGAGAGCGGACAAAAGTCCGTGTGGAGATGCCAAGACGTGCCTACTCGCAGCTGCGGACTAATGTCCGCCAACCTTTTATAGACCGAGGCCAAGAGAATTGTCCTCTCCTCATATTCCAAGCTTCAACATGGCGCAAGAAGATCAGAGTTTTTCACTGCTCGATGCAAGCATTGCGGAGCTGCAATCCGCTCTATCTGCAGGATCGCTTTCTAACGTTGAACTTGTGTCAAAATACCTCCGAAGAATATCTCACTTTGATGCGAATGGTCTCAAGCTCAGCGCAGTGCCAATTATTAACCCATCTGCAATTGATGATGCGGTTGCCTCTGATGCCAGACGCGCAGCTGGCCTACCACCACGACCACTCGAAGGTATCCCATACCTCGCCAAAGATAGTATCAAAGTGAAGGGCATGACTGTCGCAAGCGGCTCACCAGCTTTCGAGACCCTCATTGCCAACGAGGATGCAGCATGCATTCAGATTCTTCGGGATGCCGGTGCGATCTTGCTCGGCCGCACCAACATGCCTGCAATGGCATACGGTGGAATGCAGCGCGGCTGCTACGGTCGTGCCGAGAGTCCGTATAACAACGAATACCTAGCTGCGGCGTATGCATCTGGCTCTTCAAACGGATCCGCAGTTGCTACAGCTGCCAATTTCTGCGCCTTTTCTCTGGGCAGCGAGACTGTTTCGTCGGGTCGTTCCCCTGCCTCCAACAACGCAGTCGTAGCATACACGCCTTCCAAGGGTCTTCTACCTCTACGAGGCGTGTGGCCTCTCTACGCCACCTGTGATGTCTTAGTACCTCATACCAGGACTGTGGAAGACTTGTTGCACGTTCTGGATGTCTTGGCAGTTTCCGATCCCACCCCGAAAGGCGATTTCTATCAGGAACAGAAACTCATTTCTATCCCTTCAATCGACGCAATCCGGCCACGATCATTCTCGACACTCCGTGACAGTAGTTCCCTGCGTGGCAAGCGTATCGGTGTTCCCTCTATGTACATAGGTGGTGACCAATCTTCGCTCAACACTGCTAGCCAAGTCAAAACTCGACCCTCAATTATCAAGCTCTGGCAACAAGCTCGGACGGTCCTAGAATCTCTGGGTGCTGAGGTTGTCGAAACAGATTTCCCACTTGTCACATACTATGAGTCAAACGCCGACAAAGGCCAATTGGTCACAGTCGAAAGCTTACCGGAGGGCTGGTCATCAATGGAACGAAGTGAACTCGTTGCGCATATCTGGGATGATTTCCTCATTGCAAACGGACAGGAAGGCCTCGACACTCTTTCCAAGGTCGATCCATCCACCATCTTTCCACTCGCACCTGGCTCCCTGAAGGGCGCCCCCGACGCAGCGAATGCATTGCGATGGGATGAGATGGTGAAGTATCCACTTCGAAGACCGAACTCTATTTTCGACATTCCAGGTATCGAGCAGGCGATCCAGGCGTTGGAGAACGCCCGGAAAGAGACGCTCGAGAATTGGATGGATGAGCTTGGGCTCGATGCTGTGGTTTTCCCTGCGAATAGTGATGTTGGCGCCGCGAACGCAGATTGTGACGAAGCTGCTTCACTTTTCGCTTGGAGCAACGGAGTCAAGTACTCCAACGGTAATCGACCCATTCGCCATCTAGGTGTGCCAACCATATCGGTGCCGATGGGGGTGATGGAGGATATCGGGATGCCTGTGAATCTTACGTTCGCTGGCAAAGCATATGATGACAACAGCCTGCTGAAGTACGGGTTCGCGTTTGAAGCGGCGATGAAGGGACGCGTGCAGCCTTCCTCTGTGCCTGCGCTAAACTCTGATTTGATCAGCGCTACCAAGGGCCCTCATTCATGGGCTTCTCTATCCACTGCCGAGTTAGTGGTGCATACTCAGTCAAAGAGGGTAGAAGACTCAAATGTCGTGGTACAACTCGAGGGATCTGTCATGCCTGGTGATATTGAACAGGATTCACTGTCATGCTTCGTCAACGGCGAGCCCTTTAACGCTGTCTCCGATGGTGATCGATGGTTCCTCGTTGCATCATACCCTCTATCCGACCGTGACCAGAACTGGGAAAGGTGGTCAAGCCCTGCTTTGACCCAAACAATCGTGATTATAACTGCCCGTACAAAGTCAGGTTTCACAACTGGAAAGTTGATATTGTTGTAAATAGTCTACCGCTTTATACAGAACGCGGTTTCTTCAATGTACAATGCTCAGATCATGCTCATCTCTTCCACCCTGCACAAACTCCATCAAATCGTCCTCCAGAAGCTCCTCGTGTACACTACCTCCATACATCATATCTTCAATCATGCCAAGCACCGCACGGTGTAGGTACCTCTTTCTCAATTGCCCCAAATTCAACTCAGCCTCTTCAAGTAAGACCGAAGTCGCATGTTCAACTTCGGTTGAAACCACAGGCTGTAAAATCTTTTGATGTAGAAACTCGAACACGCGTAGATAGGGCATCGCATCCGTCCAGCGGTCGACAAAAGCAGTCAGGTTGATCGAGCATGTAGAGATGGCTTGTTGAATAGACTGTTGTATCTGCTGATCTCTACTATCAGCCATCGCTTTCGTCGTCCAAGCAATATAGAGAAGCATGATCCCTGCGCGGAACTGGAACACAAGCTGAAGAAACGTCAGTAGCCTTTCTTCGAGACGAACGCAGCCATTGTCATGGCGCACTTACTGCAGACCATGTATAGCACATCACATGTCCCTCTTCTTGTAACATCCTGAAGTTGAGGCAGACATCCACGATTGCCGCAACCATGTCTTTCATCCCGTCCACCTCGGTGAAATCCCTCGTTTCTTCGCCTAGAATCAATAAACTGTAATCGTACAGCTTCTGCATCCATATCGGGTGGAGGTAGCCGCATTGAACATTGTTCAACGCATTCTGCGGTATATCTTGTCTCCATCTGTCCAAGGCTGGTTTGAACAACGACAAACGGCTCTTAAAATCTCCGACGAGATCATGGCAAGACAGCGTCTCCCGGGATCTTCTTATATTCGCTTGGATCTTGCGGAGTCTAAACAGATGGCTCAGAGCAGGATTGATATCAAGTGCTGGTTGGAGTGTATCTCCGAGAGAACACATCTGGGAAAAGGTTCAGCATTTGCATAATGGAATTTGTTCGGGGCAGACTCACATCATCATCCACAACTCTATATGCAGCTGACACGGGCCTGTCCCAGCCAGAGACAATGACCTCGTTCAGCATGTAACATGTGATGAACATTTTCTCCAAGAGAACGTCATCAACTCCAGTCGCCGATCCAAGTTCATTTGACATAGCTGCATGTTTTCGAATATCGGCCATTGTGGCCACACAAAAAGGCAAAACAGAGCCCACGCTCGTCGTGATCTCTTCTGATGAAGGAGAATGCAGTGCGTACAAAATCATCAGCAGCGATGCTTGTATTTGCGATAGCATGGATGAATTTCCGACAACATGTGGGTAGAACCTCATTGCTGACGTATAGAATTCTTTCGAGCGGAATGAATGCGAGCTATCTCGCTGCAGAGTACCAAAGAGAGATGCACCAATTGCATATACCATCTGCAAGAAGAAGGCTCTCCATTCATATTGTCCATCTGAAATACCGTCTGTATGCCACGATTTCCATATGGCCTCGTCCAAAAAGGGCCACTCGCGGTGAGTGACCGAGAAGTACATGTTCGCGTAGAGTTCTTTTAGCCATGGCGTATCGTCGCCAGTGAAGGAATATAATGGGGCCATGTCCATCCACGGGATATCAAAAGAGGTCAGGAATGGATCCGGCGAGAGGTATCCAGGTGTGCGCCATGGCTTTTGATTAGCCAAGTTTAATCCAGGAAATGTGAGAGTACTATTGACTCCACTGATATCGGGACTGGCTAGCGATTGCTGCGCATCGAAGCCCAGGTCGATATCGGTCTGAACTCCAACATCGCAGGTCTTCGTTGAAGGCGCAGTATGGCTGCGACGATCTAGCTCTGCGACTTGTGCCTCCAACTGTTTCAGATAACTGAGAGGGACGGTGATGTTGTCGCCTGCTTTTCGAGACCTCGCGGGTAGGCATTCTGCACCTTTGCGGCGACATTCGCTGCAGGACGGTTTTCCATGGTCACATTTGCGCTTTAGCCGGAAACAGCGAGCGCAGGCTATATCTCTATACTTCAGTGGGCGCGACATGCAGTAGTAGAAGAAGGCAAATGCGGGGACTGGGTTGATAACTGAATAAGTGGCTCAAATAGGAAGGTCGATCCGACGATAAGAGTCTCTCCTGAAGATGTTCTTCGGTATACATATTTCAAGGTATCATAGGAACCAGAGTTCATAATTATAGTATTCAACATACCCTTCCATTCAGGTGGCAACAGTCTTGATCCATCGCTGAGCCTTCGTATCGTAGCCGATCAATTTGGGATCAACGTGCAACGTCTTCAACATAAACGCCATAGTAAACTCCTAACCAAGTAAGTCAGTTGTTGGGTCTTGCCAAAAGTGTCTAACTTACTTCATCGGTGTCATCGCTTTCTGCAGAGTCTTGCTTCTCCGGATCTTCGATCTCCCGTGGATCAATCTCGTCCTCGTCAACATGCTCCACCTCCTTCCTCTCCTCGTCAAACTCCCACCGCGTTGAATCGCGCTTCGACTTCTCTTTCCATGCAGCCATCCCACCCATTTGTTTGACTCGCTCTTGCGCGCCTGTAAAGGCTTCATCGGCAGCGTCCTGGCTGATAAGGCGCCATTTGACAATCAAAGCTTCAAGCTCGGTATCTTTATCTGAAGTCTCAAGTCTCAGAGCTTGATTTGCCTCATCAAGCTCTGAGCGCAGCGTGGCTAGCCGTGACTGTATGGCGCGTTGCTGTTTTTGGAGCGCGATGATATCGGGGTCGGCTGTTTGGAATGACTTGGGGGTGGAGGGTAGAGGGCCGAGGATTGATTTGCGCTTGGTTGGGATCGGAGTTTCTGGGGTGGACGAGATTGTCTCTGGTTGTATAGAAGGAATCGGTACGTCTGTCTTTGGGGTGGGCGTGGGGGGTTGGACATCGGCGCTTGAGGCGGGCCGGCGCAAAGGAGACTTGAACGGCTTAGACAGGGTGGCCGCTGCATCGATGCGACGACGCTTGGTAGGTTGGGCCATGGTGTACGAGATTCAAAGAAGTTATGCGAGTTGAATGAAAAAAGGGAAAGGGAAGAATGACAACATCGAAATAAAATGCGGAGAATCGGCTTATCGATAAGAGAGTATGGTTTATCTACATTCCAACGTTTACATCAATGTCCAACTCCTCCTGCCACCCACTGCGCAAATTCAGGATCTCCAGGCGGCGGGAAGAAGCCCCTGTCATTGGCGTTGGCGTTGGCATTCGCATTTGCGTTTGCGTTCCCATTCCCGTTCTGGCCGTTTGCATTGTCGTTCTGACGATTGCGCTGTTGTTGTTGCTGTCGGAAGTAGACCAGCACTAACAGGGTAGCAGCCAGCCCGACAATGAGCAGGCCCTCCAGCATACTTTCGTCAATATCGAGGTCCAGGTCATCGTAGTAGCCATCCTCGTGGCTTTCGGAATCCAGTCCATGGTATTCATCGTCGTCTCCTTGGCGTTCGTAAAGGTCTTCGTAATAGCTCTCTTCGTCGTTGTCGATGAAAGCTGTGATCCATTCTCGGAATGTTCGACGGGGTCTCGCGTCTGCTTGTACATGTCAGTCTCAACTCAATAGGAAATGAATGTGCTGGAACTGCTTACCTTCTTCGTCGCGGATGTTGTTGATGTTTCCATTGGTAATGCGGTTCCAGTATCCACGAATTCGGAGCTTAAGCAAACTCATTTTGACTGGCAGATACGCCTCGGGGCTGAGATCAAGCGCTAGGTCATAATACCGCTTAGCCATGTGGAAGTCTTGGTCCACCGCCACGCCATTTTCGTGCATCCAGCCCAAATTCCAATAACCCTGCGCGCTATGATGGGCTTCGGCAGCGTTATGGTAGCAAGTTGATGCCTTGTCGGCGTCAAGAGTTGAGCCAACTCCAGACAGATAATAGTCACCCATCTTAAGCAGGGAGTCGATGTTTGCCTGCTTGGAAGACCTTGTCCAGTAGATCAACGCCAGTGCTGTATTGCGCAGCAAAGAAGGGCGTGGCTTTTCAGCCCAGGGAAGAACCGAGCTGAGCGATAAAACGGAGCGATGCTCATCGAGCAGATATGCCACGTTTGCCTGGGCATTCTCATAGCCTTGTTCGGCAGCCATCATGGCAGCAATGAGAGCCCCTTCTTTGTCACCGGACTCGTACGCATCATTCGCCTCCACGAAGGCCGAGTGGACAATCTCTGCTTTCTCGGCAACCATCTTGTAGTAAGCAGTGGCTACGCCGCAGTGTCGCTGTCTTCCAATGCCAAAGTTGGCCATTTCTGCGAGGTAATAGTATGCCTCCATCCATCCCCAGCGGGCAGCAAGCTCGAAGTAGCGAGTTGCGGTTGCGACATCGCCTTGGTCCAGGAATAAAGCGCCCAGCCGCGACTCTGACGCGGGAAGATCTTGCTCGGCCGCAGCTTTGAAGAATTCTGAAGCTCTGAAGCCATCTTGAGGAACCCCATACCCGTTGAGGTACACCAGGCCCATCCAGTGCTGGCACAGAGAGTCACCGTTCTCAACACCGCGTCGGAACCATGTGAGAGCCGTCGGGAAGTGTTGCTCGACTCCTTCGCCACGAAGGTACATCAGACCAATATGTCCGGCAGCTTTGGAGGCCAGCTTATCAAGACCAGCTTGCGCATTTGAGTTGGTGGAACCGTCTTTGTTCCAGTACCTCTTGGTCACAACCTTGAAATACCTCATGGCACGTCGGAAATTGCGAGGCAATCCACGAGCACCCTCGAAGTTCATCTTTCCGAGGGTATAGGTGGCCTTCAGCTCGCCCTTGCGAGACATGAGGTCCAGGTATTCCAGGATATCCTCTACGCTGGCCTCAGGCCCCGCATTAGCAGCGTCACGAGCGTTTGGCCCAGAGCTAGAAATACTAGCTCCAGGGCCGTAGACGCCGCCTTCTTCGTCAGCCCAGCGGTATGATTCTCTGACCAAAGCGCTCCCGCCTGGTGGACCAGAACGGTAGTACTGGACTGCCTTATCCGCGACCTTCTTGTAGTAATGGATCGCGTGATCGCAGTTCTTCGGTGTCCCGATACCAGAATGGTAGCGATACGCCAGAGTCATCTCAGACCGTGTGTTTCCCGTCTCCGCCGCGAATTCATGGTACATGAGAGCCTTGGCCTGATCGCGCTCGACGGCACCACCAATACCCGTCGCATACATGAACCCAACCATATTCTGGGCCGTATTGTTTCCATCCAACCAGGCTAACTCATGGTACCATTGAAAGGCGGCTTTCAAGTCTCGGGGGTGTGAGAAGTTGCCATAGAAGTTCATCTCCGCCAACAGGAACAACGCGTCCGGGTCTCGGTCCTCTTCTACCGCAGCCTTCAACTCCCCCACTGCAGTTGCAACACGCGGATTCAGCTTCGGTTCGTCGGTCTTTTCGGTCTTGGGGCCGTTCATAAACAAGAGTCGGAACGCTTGGCGGCCGTAATGTATACCTGTCCCTAACAAGCCCAGTGACTTGTCAGTTTGGTGGGTAATGGGTTTTGTTGAGCGGAGCAGATCCCAGGCGTGTTCGACTCTTTCTATAAGCAAGCAACGAGGTTAGTGACCTTCTGATGTGAGGTGTGAGGTATCATTGCGCCAAAGATCTACTCACGGGTCATGGGCCGGGGACCTGTTTCCTCCGTGGGAATTGGAAATTCATGGCGATCATCACTTCCAACTTCCGATAATATTGTTTGGTCAGTAAGTGGCTGACCGGGCCCGGCTGCGCAAGTCTGTAGAAGCACTAGATAGGGGTGTCAGCGTCCGAAGTAGTTGCGGAGGTGCGGGCGGAGCTTACGCAGGGCTGGGAGAAGCGTGGATAGCGACCTCATAATGCCTGCGATATTTGAAAGTAATTATGGGGTGAGAGGCACATTGCGGCACCCCAAACTGAAGAGTGGCTGAATAGAAAGAAAGCTGGGGGATTCACGATATGATGTAGTTCGCAGGTACGGGCCACTTGGCTTGACGGAGCTTCATTTTGCCGAAGGCGTGCGGCATGCAGTATGGAGTGCGCAACATCAATTTCTATCACTTTTGCCTGGACTTTTTGATGTCCTATTAGATTTTCTGGGCTTGATTTATTGTAAAGTATACACACACGTATTTAGTATCATTGAATGACCCCCAGTTGTCGTTTGCGAGGCTAATACTTCTGTACTACTAGTGCTTTGCGTATAGTCTCAACTCTTTTGAAATCCCATGGAGCCCCCAAGATCCAATATGATCCTTGGGTTTTATAGATTTACAAGTGGTCAGCTGAGGTAGTCGGGTCTTTTCAATGATCTTTCTTAACGTCTTGAATTATCATATAGTTTTCTTGAGGCTAAATAAACTTGATCCTACTTACACTGTACATTCTACTAGAGTCGTTTGACAAAAAATGTCGATAACATTCTTCGAATCTACTCGTCCCCGACGGCTGTGTACAAAACGGGAAAAAGCAGGAAAGTACATCCCCGTAGCGCTCTTCATGCAATAAAAACGGGCCAGTGATGACCCACCTACCGGCGATCGATTATCCATCTGTTGCTGCTCACAGTTGCTGAGAATTGGATCACAGCTCTGCTCGCAGCAACGGGGGTCTTCGGGTTCCCAGTGAAGTGGAATCAAAGTTGCCTGCGAAACGGGAAAACAATCTTGGAGCAAAAGATGAGGGCTGAACCAAATACAGTATGATTTGGTGTTAAAAAAGGTGAAAAACAGATACAATTGAAAGGGAAAAACAATCCCTGATATCGTGAAAAATTATCAATCAATTCCCATGTGTGGCACGAAAAGATCTTTTTTGTTGTTTATGTGAACTTGTGTTCGATGATGGTACAGGTGTACAGCACGAGCCTGTGAATAGGCACACCAAGTTCATCCGTAGTTCACTGACGTGGCGACGTAGGGCTGTAAGCCGGTGAGGTGGGGCTGTAAGCCGGGGATGTCGGGGAACCAGAGAAGTTCGGCGAAGTTGGCGAGTAGGACTGGGGGCTCGTGGGAGACCACCCAGGGGAAGTAGGTGTGTACTTGGGAGATGTGGGTGAGGTGGGGGACAAGTGTCGACCACCGCCAATCGCAGGACTGGTGGGGCTGTAACTGGGGGATGTCGGGCTAAAGGCCGGCGAGGCTGGACTGAAGCTAGGCGACGTTGGGCTGTAATTGGGTGACGTTGGTGAGAAGCCAGGCGACGTCGGAGAGTACGATGGCGACGTGGGAGACGCTTGACCATACGCAGGCGAAGTTGGCGAGTAAGCCGGAGACGTCGGGGCAAACGACGGGCTGGCAGGGGAGAAGCCAGGAGATGTTGGGTTGAACCGCGGGCTGGTCATGCTCATGCCAGGCGAAGTTGGTGAGTAGCTTGAAGACGGCGAGTATCCAGGAGATGTCGGGCTGGTGTTGAATGGACTTGTGGGAGAGTAACCGGGGCTGCGGCCCGCAGGGCTAAAGCCACCAGTGCTATCAAATCCAGAGCTACCACCGTAGCTAGTCAAGCTACCGGTGTCCTGAACAGTGTTGTGGATGGGCGAGAACGAAGCATCAGGGTCACTGTCAGTCATGAAGTGTGAGCTGGCCATAGGCGAGCCAGTATCATACTGAGTAGCAGCACCGTCGGGAATGATGGCGTCCTTAGCGCCAACCGCACCCATCAGTCCGTAGCGAGCATTGTTCGACACGACTGTGTTGAGCAAGCCCTGGTCCAGGTAGACGTCGAACTCTCCCGTTCCAGCGGGCGCCATCTGTCCAAGGATCAAGTTTTCGGATACACCACGGCAGTCGTCAAGTTCTCCGAAGGCTGCAGCTTCCAGCAGAATCTCGACTGTCTCTTCGAACGAACAACGCATGAGAGCACCGTTATCGGCACGGTTGATACCGTGACGAGTAACAGGGGTCAGGTAGCCACGGACAGTCATGACATCAACCAAAAGCGCCAAGTGACGATGGTTGACATAAGAACCGTCGAAAGCAAGCACAAGGGTCAACTCGCGGAGCACGGCTGTACGGGCAGCTTCGATACCAAAGACCTCGAAAATCTCGATAAACTGGTTAGAGTATGTACGAGAAGCGTCGACGCCGGGAATTGAAAGAACAGCAGCCAGGGAGGAACCACTAGTCTCAAGAACCCACTCCTTACAGAGAGGATCGGTCTTGTCTGAGAAGAGACGGCCATCATCGTGGACTCGGACCTTGGGCTTCTCGTTAATGAAAGCACGGTCAACACCAGTAACTCCACGAAGAGTCAAGGTGTCCAGCAGGTGCTGCTCAAGCTTCTTGAGAGTCACGTCGTACTCGACATCTTCATCGTCATCATCCTTATAGTCTTGGACCTGGCGGATACGAATGACTTGCTCATCGGCGTTGTTATCACTGAAGATGACTGCAATGTCCCGTGGGTAGGCTTGCTTAATCCTGGTGGCAACGTCTTGGACAGTCAAGCCCTTATCGAGAAGAGAAGGACGGCTGAGAACGATACGCAGCAACCACTTGGACTGTGAGCTCGAGTCATCTTCAGTGTCCTCGGGGATAATGAAGTATGACTCAACATATCCCTATCATTCTCAATGACAGTAGACTGGATGTCGGGATCATAGTAGATCTCAGTGGACTCAGTCACGGACCGCAAACTAGTGTGCTCGACAAGACTGCGAAGAGTCTTGGCACCATCCTTGTTGTGGGTCTCCATGCCTTCTTGGTAGACTGTCATAGAGGGGGTCTTGATGTTGGTGGCAACGTTCAGAATTTCCTTAAGACGAGGCACACCAAGGGTGACGTTCTTGGAGGACACACCAGCAAAGTGGAAAGTGTTCAGTGTCATCTGAGTAGCGGGTTCACCAATGGACTGGGCCGCAAGGACACCGACCATTTCACCAGGGTTAGCTGCAGCGCGAGCGAAACGACTCTCAACGGCACCAAGCACGTGCTGGAATGCCAGCTTGTTGAGGGAATAGTCTGTAACGAGACGACGGAAGGCAAGACGACTACGCAGCTGCGCCTTGAACAACAAAGTCGCGTTCACCTGGGCCTCACGCGAAATGGGATCATCACCGCGGACAATCACCAAACGATCCAGTAGCTGCTGGACTTGAGGAATGACCTCAGCTGGGTGCAAGTCACTGATTGTGCCCTCGCGAATGTGGAAGGTGGTTCGGGCCATTTCAAGGATACGCTGAATGTTGATGGGAAGTTGCATCATTTCTTCGTCCTCCTTCACCACAGTTCGGAGGAACTCGCGATCCTTGACAATTGCGTCCCATTCTTCGTCGAAGTACTTCTGGACCTCCATGTCACCAGCAATCTCATTGGCTTGCTCCAAGACCTCAGGGCCAAGAGTGGATTCAGGGTCCATGACATCGACGCGGAAGCGCCTCCTGAGGGTCTCGTCGTCACACTTGATGTGGTCGACGCGCTGGTTCTCGATGTGAGCTCCATCGAGACCATCCTCTCCGTAAATGAACTGAATGATGTCGTTCATGGAGTTACGAACGGTACCATCGTACTTGACCATAACTTCTTCAAGAGCCTTGACAAGCTTACGCTGGATGTAACCAGTTTCAGCAGTCTTGACTGCAGTATCAATCAAACCCTCACGACCAGCCATGGCGTGGAAGAAGAACTCTGTTGGGGTCAGACCACGGAGGTATGAGTTCTCAACGAAA
Source organism: Penicillium sp. MA 6036 (assembly GCA_003138045.1). Lineage (NCBI taxonomy): Eukaryota > Fungi > Ascomycota > Eurotiomycetes > Eurotiales > Aspergillaceae > Penicillium > Penicillium sp. MA 6036. The sequence goes on from QAGG01000199.1 coordinate 23,708, forward strand.
CCACGAGACTCGGGTGAGTAATCATCCTTTGTGAAGTGAGGCAAGGTGCGGTACTTGAAACCAAAGGGAATACGCTTTCCTTCGACGGACTGCTGTCCGACCAGGGCGGTCATCTGCGAGATGTTGATAGCAGAACCCTTTGAACCTGAACGAGCCATTTGAATAGCATTGTTCAAATCCTTCAAACTCTTCTCGGTGGCATCACCAGCCTCATCACGGGCGTTGTTCAGAGCACGGGAGACCTTGCTCTCGAATGTCTCACGAACGTTCATACCGGGAAGTGCCTCAAGGGTGTTCTCGGTGGCGCTGGCAGTAATCTGCTCGACTTCTTGCTTTCGGTTGCGAACCGCTTCCTCAATCTTGTTGATGGTCATCTGATCGGGAATCGTATCACCAATACCAATACTGAAACCATGGTGGAGAAGCCAGTACCCAACAATAGACTGGGCACCGTTGAAGAACTTTACACAGGTATCAGGGCCATACTCGTTGAAGATAGTGTGGATGACACCACCACCGCTGGCACCAACGGTCTTCTTAGAAAGCATGCCGTACATCAGCTGGCCACCGTGGATCAAGAGACCGCCATCGTTGAGAGGACTGAACTTCTCGGCCAATGGCGAACCATCCTTGTCGACACGCAGAAGGTTGAGACCAGGAGGGAAAGCCATACTGATGATCTGCTTTCCGGTCCAACGGGGTCGAGGCTTCAGAATGGCAGGTGGGGGAATAGCGCCATCCCAATCGGGAACCCAGAGCATGAGGTTCATGACTTGGTCCTTAGTGAGGAAACTGTCACGACGACAGATTTTGTAGATACCACAAAGGGTATCCTGGACAATACCCATGAGTGGACCGTTACGCTGGGGAGACACAATGTTCTTGGGGACCAGGGTCAGCTCAGCGAGCTCGGCACGAGCCTCCTCGCCCTGGGGAACGTGCAAGTTCATTTCATCACCATCGAAATCGGCGTTGTAAGGACTCGTGACCGACAAGTTCATACGGAACGTGGAGAAAGGCATCACGCGAACTCTGTGACCCATCATAGATTCCTTGTGCAGAGAGGGCTGACGGTTGAAGAGAATGTAGTCACCGTTGTCGAGGTGGCGCTCGACCTTCCAGCCATAAAGTAGCTGCTGAGTGCCAGCACGCTTGGCGTGACGAAGATCGATACGTTCACCATTGTCACGGACAATGTAACGAGCACCAGGGTGAATGTTGGGTCCATTTGAAACCAGCTTCTGGAGCTTCTCAATGTTGTATGGCGTCACAACTTCAGGGTATGTCAAAATACGGGCGGTCGAGTAGGGCACACCGACTTCATCTAGTGACAAGTTGGGGTCACCAGTGATGACAGTACGGGCGGAGAAATCCACACGCTTGCCCATCAGGTTCTGACGAAGACGACCCTCCTTACCCTTCAAACGACTGCGGAGAGCCTTGACGGGTCGGTTTCCCTTTTGCATAGCTGTTGGCTGTCCTGCAATGTCGTTATCCATGTAAGTGGCGATGTGATATTGGAGTAAAGACTCGAATTCGCGAATGACGTGCTCGGGTGCACCTTCTTGTTCACATCTTTGAACGTTCTGGTTGGCACGCACGATTTCAGCGAGCTTGTAAGTAAGATCATCCTCTCCGCGAGCACCGCTGGTAGCTCCCATAACAACGCTAGGGCGGACAGTAGGAGGGGGCACGGGGAGAACAGTAAGAACCATCCACTCAGGACGAGCATAGTCGTTGCTGAGTCCCATGATCCGAACATCCTCGATGGAGATGTTGCGGAAGATATTCAATGACATCGCGGGAGTTATGACCTTCTTTTCAGGCTGGGCCATCTCCTCCTCCATCATAGCCTTACTGGGCTTCCATGTTCCCACCAAGCAGATTCCTTCTTTCCGAACTGTGGGTTGCGCGTTACCACAACCGCCGTGGTTGCGTCCCTTGGATGCCTCCTTGGGATCGTCGTCGTCAGCAGGCGCATCGGCCTCACAGATCAAGACATCCTTGGAGAGTCGCCAGATGGCGTCGAATCGTCGCTTGGGGTCACGGAATCGAAGGGCATCGGTGAACTTTGAGTCGCTCTGAAATTGTCTCATGTCAGCAAAAATACCAGTCAAGATTTGCCATCCCGGTAGAGATGACTAACCGTGTTGGCCTTGATCTTTCCACAGTTGTGGCAGACAGTTTCCAAAAGCTTCTTAATTTTTGTCAAGAAACCTGGATTGGGATGAAACGTCAACATTGTTTCAATCATAAGAAGCTGTAGCAAAACGACACACCAATATGGTAAACTGGGCAGGCAAGTTCGATGTGACCAAAGTGCCCAGGGCATTCTTTCGGTCCCTCTTCACAAGTCTCGCAGTTGTATTGTCTTCGAAAATTTGGTCAGTAACTGATAAATAGAGGCATGGGAGATCGCTGGGGCAATCGTGCTTACCGGTCGATTGTACCAAGTCGGGGGTCATTGATACCCTTGGTCCGAGGCCGTTGACGTTGATCATCCTGTCGCGTCGTTAGTAATCCGACGAGCGTCGCAAAACTCACAAGTCGATTCTTGAATCAAGCATGCGACAGAAGAAATCACCGATCACTTACCAACGTTTCCGGATACTCGATGTGGACGACACTCATGCGCTTAATTTCTTCGGGAGCAAACAGACCGAACTGGATCTCCTTGATGGTGCGCAAAGGCGCCTTCGAATATGGGAAGAATACGTTCGACATATTGGCGAAGTTGTGATAATTGAAGATGAAATGAAAAACGCGGGTGATAACCGGTCCGGTGTATGTGTCGAGGAAGCCGGAATCAACGAAGGAGCTCGGGTCGTAAACGTCGCGAAAACTGGAGTGACAGACGTGATAAGAAGCTAAAAGTCGAGTTTACACGTAGCGACGATGAAAAGAGGGTGGTGTGGAAGCAGCTGGTCGGCTGAGGCCTTTGGCAGCCCTTGCCACGAGGGCGCCGGCGACCTGGTGGTCCCGGACGTCACGGAGCAGAAAAGAGAGGCAAAAGATGCGCGCAGCAATGATGAGCACGTCCGGAAGAGCCTGAAGAAGTTTCGCGATGCTAGGCGCGAACTCCTGGGTTGTGGAGGAGATGGGAGATGGGAGGTCGGGAAGATGAAAGGGAGATGTTCTGAGGTTGCCTCACTGTGATGGGGCTTGAGTTTTCCCTGCACGGAGAGCGCTCTCTAAACCGGAACTGACCGCCCTGGCAGAATTGCGGGTACCTTCCCCAAAGTGCTATCCTCTGCGCTTTCAATGTACCCTTTTTCCGCGAGCTCGGGGGCGGTGAGCAGTGCAGCCCTTGATGGAAGGCATCAATCGGCGTGCGGTTTAAATGGGTGCCTCCACCGCCCTGCCTTCCTGACGATTCTAACAATATCGATTGGCAGAAGTGACAGTCCGTGAATCGTCGATCGGTCCTGAGACAGTGAATTACCGGGAGTCTGCAATCTTCTAGTTTTCACTGGATGCTTTGCCAACCGACTTTCTTCCGGCCTACACTGGCTCCATACGCAGGCTAGGCGCCCTCACGTCCAAACCACTTCTCCGCTCTATGCACCCGCCGCAATGAACTTGTCGCTCGTCGATCCATTCGTCTTGGCCCAGGAGTATCCCGATACTCTGACTGAAAAGCTCAGTATGTCTGCCCTCAACCCCAGCACTACGACCATAAACTGACATATAGTCTACAGGCAGTGGTCATGCGACATGCTTGAGCTTCAATCGCAAAGGCGATTACCTTGCCTCCGGACGAGTTCGTGAACCCCATACTAGTCAACACTACCCAAGTACCAAGTCATGAATGCTAATGGTCTTACAGGTGGATGGCACAGTGGTAATCTTCGATATTGAAACGAGCGGCGTCGCGCGCAAACTTCAAGGTCACACGCGACAAATCCAGTCTCTCAGGTACATTATACTTCCTCAAACTTAAGCATATGCGCAACCGCTGATCCAACCCCAGCTGGTCCCGCGATGGCCGCTACCTTCTCACGTCTTCGCAAGATTGGAAATGCATCCTCTGGGATCTTCAAGACGGCTCACGAGTGCGCACCGTCCGATTCGAAGCTCCGGTCTACATTGCCGAACTACACCCATTCAACCAGTATGACTCTCAAGCCCAGCACCACTCAGATCCTAGCTAACAACACAGTCTTCTCTTCGTCGCCTCTCTCTTCGAGGACCAACCCGTCCTTGTGGATGTCTCCAGTCCAACGCCCATTAAACGAATTCTCCCCTCCGCTCCCCTCCGCGCAACCGAAGACGTCGACCCAGCTGCTGCTGCTAAACAGGCTGCCCAAGATGCGAAGCACTCTACCTGCGTGACTATCTTCACGGCATTTGGCAACCACATCATAGCTGGAACTTCGAAAGGCTGGATCAACATCATCGAGACGCAAACCTGCACGACCATCCACTCAATGCGCCTCTGCAATGGCGTCGTCATTCTCCTCCGTCTCGCCTCCAACGGTCGTGACCTTCTAGTCAATAGCTCCGATCGCGTGATCCGTACAGTTCTCATGCCCGACCTGTCCCAGCTAGGCATCGACCTCGAGGCATCTGCCATCAAACTGCACGTCGAGCACAAGTTCCAAGACGTCGTCAATCGTCTCTCTTGGAACCACGTCACATTCTCCTCGACCGGTGAATTTGTTACAGCTACCACCTTCATGAACCCCGATATCTACGTCTGGGAACGCAGTCACGGCTCACTGGTCAAGATTCTGGAAGGACCGAAGGAGGAACTTGGCGTTGTGGAATGGCATCCCTCGCGACCAATGGTTGTAGCCTGTGGATTGGAGACGGGATGCATCTACACGTGGTCGATCGTGAGTCCGCAAAAATGGTCCGCGCTAGCGCCTGATTTCGGCGAGGTCGAGGAAAACGTGGAATACATGGAGGCAGAAGATGAGTTCGATGTTCACCCCGCGGAGCAGGTCCATCAGCGACGACTTGATCTCGAAGATGAGGAGCCTGATGTTTTGACCATGGATTCGGTCAAAGGGGACGACGTTGATGGTGTGGAGCCATTCAATTTCCCTGTTCTCCTTGACATCGAGGATAGTGAGAGTGGGGAGGATGTTGTTGCCGTTGGGCCAGGCACCATGCGCAAGCGGACCCCTGGTGCCAGGGAGAATGAAGAGAAGGTGACTAACGGAAGGAAGAGACGGAGGTAAGCTCTGCCCAGGTGGGCCTTTTTTACTACTCGGCATTGCATCAATGGTGTTTCTTGGGATATGGCTTTAGGGGGTCTGGCGTCAAAGGGTATTACTTCGGGTGGAAATTCTGCTGCAGTCATTGCAATGCCATAGGTACAAATATCATCCATGGTTAGGTATTCAAGGGCTCTGATTCTGTTGCGCATGCCTAGTGCCTACATCACTTTGGCTGCGGGTTTCTGGTGGTCTCTTACATATGTTCCTTCCATCTTCACATCAACATTCATACCAGCTTCACTTTATTATGTTCCAAGGCTTTCTTGTTACATTAAAATTGACCAGAGGTATATCAACCCTCCTTCATTCCATCTTCTCTTCTCCACCACACTGCTTCTTTATTGTACTTGCTCATCTCCACTACACTTGCAACGGCAACACAATACAAAGGGACCCACGTTGGGCCTGACCGGCATTTCTGACCGCTTACCATAATAGGTGGGAACATCTGAAACTCGCGCGTTTTGACGCGTGAGCATTCCTACTCAGTTCACCATTAATTCTCTATCTTTTATAGCTCCAAGAATGCCTCAAACTCGTGGAAAAAGAGGGCCCGAGCTCGACTCCGTCACCAGGGCTCAAATATGTGAATTACATGCCACCAATGGGTGGGGTGCAGTCAAGATCAAGCAACTACGATTTCCTGACATTCCACGCTCAACTATTCAATATACTCTTACCCAAGAGTCAAAACGGAAGAAACAAGAATCTCTGCCTCGCCTAGGGAGGCCAAAATTGCTTACCGAAGACGAACGGAATCATATTTGTGAGGTTATACAGCAAACTCCATCAATTTCGACACAAGATCTATTAAAAGAGGTCGACTACAAGGTTAAACGGCAGTCGATATGGCGTTTAACCCACGAAATGGGTATCCAGAAACTGCGCAAACAAAAGGAATCTACCTTGAGCCCGCAAGCTACTGCAAAACGTCCTGCTAAGGCCTGATAATATGAGCATTTCACCGGGGACTTCATCTGTGTTTATTGGTCCGATAAATGCGCAATTGAACGTGGTACCGACACACGACAACAGTCTCCTGGTGCTCCAGTGCTATGTCCACATCGTTCAACATTCAACTTATGGCCAAGCTAGAACAACCCCGCTTTGGCCTTCCAAAGCCACACAAAATATTCACAAACGCGGCGTTTCAGCCATCATATCATGTAGTGGGGGGGGGGATTGGCTTCTTGCTCTTGTTATAAGAGCTCCATTATTGATGTCTTGCCATTATATTATCAGCTTCGGCTTTAATATGAGTATGCAATTTGCCTCTGATTCAGAGAATAAAGCACGGAAGCATTTTTCTTCCTCTGGCTTCAAGCTGGGCTTCCTGGATTTCCTCATTCTATACTGTATGCATGATTTTTGCCGTCCTTTCTTCGCGCCTGCTGGTTGAATCGACCTGTGTACCCAGAGTGCACCAATATACACCCCTCTTCAACAGGTATTGAATGATGGATAAACCTGGCATTTTATGCATTTCATTTTCATTTTCAACAATTCAACTATATCAGTTACAGTTGTGTTCCATGAGTATTTGACCTTGAGTACTTCGGCCACAGACCTACTCTTTTAATAATGCCTGACAGAAAGCTCTGGACTTCGATCCGGTATAATATCTAAAAAGATATTTCGAAAGACAGCAAAAAAGACAGGTTTTTTACATGCCAGTTACGCGCTGTCATGCGGGTTGTCAATAGTTCAACAGATCCCGGGCGTAACATGCTAACCGCCAACCTTGGAATCTATTTACAGTATCGCATACGGATTGGATCTTGGAAGCGCTGAGGTGCGGCGCACATACAAAATTTTAATACCTTGGGGACAATCACAGTACATTTTAACCTTGGGGACAATCACAGTACATTTTATCAAGATTCGTTAACCATGGCGCGTAAGAGTTTCACCAGATCTCATTAAGCCTTGATATTAAATAGATCAATGGATAGGTTGGGGGCATATGCGGTGTCCCCGGGTGCATGCTTATATCCAGATATAAAAGTGGCTCGCTCAGACCTTTGATGTTTGAAACACAAACCGATCATTCTCTAGCGGAAAAGCAAGAAAGGGCAAGTTGCACCTTATTGGTGAGACGGAGAGAAGAAAGAGAGAGAGAGGGGGAAGCTCTCTCACCTCGACTATATCTATCTAGAGGGCCTGGAAGCCCGAAAGACAAGGCATCCACGCAGGGATCCCGACACTCTCACTGTCTATTGCGTCCTCCCGGGCTGTCGCACATCTTATACAATCTGCTTCATCCCATTTACCCTACCTTCCAAGTTGAGCCCTGCAATTCAAAAAGATGCCTTCTAACAAGAAGCGATTGTACGTCGCGCTGTACCCCAGTGGCGTGTCAAACAACGAGGAACGCAAGTAAGCCAGCTTCTCCTTTGGGCCTTTCTTCTGGTACTGACATTCTAAGATACCACTGGGGTTTTCTGATCGGACCAAAAGAAGAAGAAAGACAAGATGAAGGCATGAAAGCTATACCAGGCATGCGCTACCACGTCAAAAACTCCCCTGCCGGCTGGAAATATGAGGAGCTTGGAGAGGATGTCCGAAACGCCAACAGCCTCCTGGCTCTCATCGTCATTGCCAAGATTAAAGACGAGAAGCGTCTTATTTCTCTTTTTAATCGGGTTCCTGTTGTACAGGGCGATCCGAACTGGAGATGTCGAACTTGGATGGCAAGTGCCCTTGACGAAATTGCAAAGGATGGGAATTGCGTTGGCACCGCTGAGCTCAGTTGGCCGAAGATCGAGGCGTTTGGGAGACAGTATGTAGGCAACAAGACTTCTGGTGGTCGCTATCGGTCTGCTGCAGATCTTGTGAGCCCAAGGCCTACTTGGGACATGCTTGAGAATAAGGAAAGAATATCATAAGGGCTAGCCATCGCGATATGCTCCAAAATGGTCTTTGGAAAGCTGTTATGATTAATTTGCATATCGTTAAACGATGTTATGGTACACAGTGTGAGAGTATCATGACTCCATTCCATGCATCACTCAACAAAGGGTTAGTTGTAGCCATACCATTTGTGGCGAACCTCTTCCATCTTAAACACCTCGGAATCTGGTTTGTCGAGTATTCGATTGAGCCTCTCCTGCCATTCAGGTTGCATGGTATTGCTAAACCAGGCCGATGTATACTCCCAGTAGTGCGGATACTACCCCGAGAACTCCCAGTCAATGATTGCAACGACCTTTCTCTCATGAACAATTATGTTAAAGGGATTGAGGTCACCATGAGTGAAACATGGAGGACCCCAAGGCCCGTCCTGTTTACTCATCATATCCTGGATGTCGTAGTATTCCTGATCCTTGTCCCGATGACTGACCTGTTCGGGCTTCAAGCCTCTTCTGATTCAGGAATGAAAGTCTTGTGTTGTCTTAAACGGGCCGAATCGTGGTGTTCCGTAGGGTATACGAGAGTCGTACAGAGAGCCCCCAACACAGCTTTCGATGCCCACACCCGGAGGGGGCTTTAGAGCACGTAGCTCCGCAAAAATATTTCTCGGCTGTGAAAAAATAGCCTCGGCTGATTCATCAGACATGACAATGTACGCTCTTTTCTTCAACAAAAAGAGTAATAGACCTTCGGCACGGGGATGGTCGTATGTTCAGCTAGGTATTTCATGGTCGCACCTTCCGTAAGATGAATTTGACGGCCTCTTTTGAGGATTTTCTTCTTCGAAATTGGGATGCAAAGACCCTCACGCGAGCAGAACTTCGCCGTAGTATGTAACGCTAGTCGGATCAAGGTCCGGCGCAGAAAAGTGTTGTTAATGGCGAGATGACTGGTGCCATCATGCTGGGTATCTACGTTGTATCCGGAATCCCGAAACAAATATGGTTTCGGATACTGGTGCTCCATGCTGTAACATAGCCCTCAGCTTGAACCTGGCTGTACGAGCATTGCATTGCCATTCCGTGATGTTGGGCGTCGCTCGTCGAATGTCACGCCAATTTCGCATCAAGTTCCATGCACCGCGCATCACAAATGTTTTAACGCCATCAAGAACAGGCAGGCGTCGCTCGATCTGACCCTGAAACCCACGGACGGGGGGACTGTCTGCGAATTTCTTGACTCGAGACGGTGATGCGAGGAGAGCGCAGGTTCGTTATGTAGAGGACGGCAGGTGGCGGACTTTCAGTGGAACGCACGACGTCCACGTTTTTCGTGAATGATCAATGCAAAGCCAGACACAGAGGAAGAAAATCCAAGCAGGGCAAGTCGGGGCTTGGTGTGGATTGATAGCCTTGAGCGCGCGGGCTAGCCGGTGATGGAGTGTCGAGTGGGCTTGAGAGTCAGCCAGCCACTGAATTGAATACTGGAATCTTGGAACCTGACCTTGGGAGGTACGAGGTCTAA
>QAGG01000200.1:0-32756 GCA_003138045.1 Penicillium sp. MA 6036
CTTGGTTCTGATCTTCTATTCATGCGAACATTCAAGGCGTGAATCTATAAGGGTTCTTGATATCCGGCAAATGATAGACCCACTTGTCAATCGGACTAAGGTTATTCCGATCCATGACAGCCTTAGATCATGTGACCTCGGTTTTGGATCCATTGCACTAACCCGATCGGGACTAGTCTATCGAGATCATGTCGTTGGCTCAACATTGCGTTCCACCACTACTCTCATCCATGGATAAACAACCTCGCGGTCTCAGAGGACATTCATCGACTCTCGCACAATAAGGCAGATAGACACCTAGGCACAGCCCCGGGAAATCTAGTCTATGACTATTTTCATTCCTCTATCCTACGCCTCTTCCCCATGAACTCACGCGCTCTTGCAGCTCACTTAACCTCTAGAGTAGGCATGTGCATACGTGAATCAGTACGCTACTCCTTGGCATGCTTGACGTGCGATTATACTCGTATCCTCTGGTGATAGATCACACTATGCAGCCGCCACCAAAGTCACACAGACGCAAGGTATGTACGAATATCGCCTCGCCGTTTTTAATTTGCGTGGCGATCTCAACGGCGCAGAGCACAGACTACCGGGGAGGGAAAGTAAGTTGTGTAAAAGTGAAGCTAGAATCCGTAAAAGGGGGCTATAGCGTTCCCAAGCGATGCGGTGAAGAAACCTAAACTGGTTTTCGACTTCTTCCAGTGTTTAGTGGGGTTTCATGGACGATCACATTTTCACTTGCGGGTGTGGCATGTGAAGTGACAGGGTATGCGTGTGATATATCTTCTTTCTGTACAATGTGTTGTACGTGTAGAATTTAGGATATCGAGCTCCATACAAGTACATCACCTACGGAGTACAGTGGGTAACAAACAACTCGCAAACGCATTGCATGCAGATGAAACCATCCGCTTCAAAGACGTCTTAGCGAATAAATCAGTCGGCGATCGCTGCGGAATTGGAATATCCGCACGCTAAATTGTGGAGCCGGAAGGGGGGTTGCCATGCAGTTTTTGACAGCTAAGGACCAACATTGCCCACATGGGGTATCATGGCTCCAGCGATGGAGCGAGATGGAGTAAAATTATGGTCTGCAGAGTTTCGCGGGCTTCCAAAGTCAGGGTCAGGGGGAGTGCCGGGCTTCAGGGGAACCAGGTTTTCCATGGCGATCATAGTCATAGCCACGCGTGCTGCGGGTTGGAGACGGGGGTGGGGGTGGGTTTTGTATCTCTTAGTGAGCATGATGCCGGCCTGCTTATTTTGAAGTTGACCACTGTGTTTCATGATTTCCTCCTGCGTCGGATAAGCGTAAGATTATCTCTAGACATGGATGTTGGGTTGGCCGCTGTTGTGATGTGGTGGGATGTCCGTGGTACAGATTAAGGGACTAGGTGGACATGCATTTTACATGTAGGAGTGTGCGGCGACATGAGATCTGAACTTTCATTGGACCACGCAGTGACCTCAGGAGTTGGGCACGGCAGAAGTGTGTACATTTTTATAATAATGTTACTCGTACTCCGTACATATACTCATAGAATAGAGGTCCGACAAATATCTACACAATGGCTACACAATTCGGGTTCGTTGCACGTGGAGGCAAAGTTCGAGTCATTTGTGCCGATCGTGGGATATGCCTCATCCGGGTAAGCTTATCGCAACAATATCCATTGTAATCGTTAGTTGCTGCTAGCCTATTGCACATCACGCCATGGTCCACTTGACCCAACGTTGATGAATCTGGTCGATACAAGTAAACTGGGAAAGTGGATGGACAGTTATATGATAGCGGTGAGAACAAGCGGCGAGCTCAGCTCCTCATTTGCAGTTCAGGCGTTCCCAATCAACATGTATCGCGGCATTCCACGGGGAGTCCGGTAAGGCCGGTGATTGGAGGGTCCAGAGTTGGGAGATGAAAGGTTCAGATCAGGTACCACGTCACAAGGCTGACTCGTGTAGGACGGCAGCGATCGCAGTGGGAGTATTGATTCTGTCTAGCGGGCAGAAATGCCTGAATCATATCTCGAAATGAGAATCCGTCTAGTAATCTGTAGTATAGAGAACATAAAGTTTGGAGGAGACTCGAAAATGGGCGGGTATGCGTAGCATTTTTGCGCCACAGGCTTATCCTCGTGTGTTCCAGGGACCCGTGGAACGGCTGAGGAACGTGTGGAAAAAGGATGCTATGCGCTAGCAGCCGCACTACTGGTGCCCTGCGGGTCCCGACTGAAATGTCGGTTCTCCGTATTTGGACGCAGTCCAATTTTAGATTAGGCGTTCTACTGGGCTTTCACTGTACCGGTAAGCCCATCTCAGAGCAATTCCCAAGGTCTTGTTCTTTCACCGTCCGATCGTGACCCGATCAATAAAAAGGCCAGAAAGGGAAAGGCTCCAAAGACTAACTCAGACTCCACCCGAATCCATGGAATGGCACAAGATGATTGGCTGCGGTCAGCCAATGGAGCCTGAAACCAAGACTAAGCGGGGCAATTTAGCGTGTCGATCGAACATTGTTCTTTTTCCCCTGGGGCTCGCTGGACCCAACGTGGGTATTTTTTTTCCTTTTGCGTTTTGTTCTCCTATCTGGTTCCTTGGTGATCTCTTGACATCGGACAGATAACCATTGTCCCCCCAATATCCCCCAGTATTTCCCATTCATCTTTGTAGTAGAGGTATAGACTTGGAATTCGCGTGAGTTTAAATGCGTGTAAGCTTAAAGAGACAGGGGTCTTCACATATTCCCATGTAAGATTATACTATGGCGTACAAAGCCCCATAAATTATTCGGTAGTCGACCCCGAATGTTCCAAAGAGGTCTCCACTAACGCGGACTGATTAATTACTCCTGACTCGCTCTCTTTCCCTTTCCTCCTGCCTCACGATACCCTTCTCACCTTTAATTCCCCGTGCCAATGCGGTATGAGCACTGATCGCACGTCTGCTCTAAACGGGTAAGTTGCAAACCCACCGTTCACCGTCACGCGGCGATCTGGGCGTTGCGCCGATTACACCGCGGCCCAATTTCACCTGGTCAGCTTTTCACGACAGGACGGCTGACTCTCGCGCGCGCATAGGATGATTTAGAATTTCGAGTCCTACTCAGCGTCTTCTCCGTCATCGGCTCGCGACTCCAGCCCTCAAGAAGAACCTAAAGCTCGGTCAACCATGCAGTCCTTCAAAGCACCCGACTTCCTGGAAACCGGGGCCGTGTCGTCCCGCTCGCGCAGCCCCAGTGTCGTTTCCACCGATTCGCAGTTCTCCCGAGTCAACCTCATGTCCCCGCCAACCGTGAGGCCGTCCCCCGCTTTCATCTCTGCCTCGGCAGCTTCAGAGATCATCTCCGCCGACCAGGAGTTCAACGCCGCGGATTTCGTGGCCGAAGATGAGGAAACTGGGAGCGGCGCTACCGCGCTGGTGACACCCGCTGCACTCTCGCTCCTGAACGGATTCCTGGATAACCTTTTATACAACGTTCTTGCATCGTCCAAGTCAACGCAACTGGCATGCATTCGCCCCGCTATGGCCGACGTGCTGAAACCCCGACTCGCAAAGGAAGTCGTGGAGGCGGCCGAGGAAGAATTGAGCGAATATATGGGCGGAGAGGAGGATGAGCAGACTGAATTCCGCGGTGGTCAAGAACCTGGTGGCGACTTTGATCTGGTCCGGTCATGGAAATTGACCCGTCTCAGATGTATGGTCTACACACGTTTAGGTGACATGGAGGAAGATGATGAAGACGAGTTCATTGCACAAGATGGTCTGGGAGAGACCGATGGGGCGCCCCGCCGATTCACCAGCCATGTCGACAATATCACACCCGCAGCATCCATTTTCCTCACCTCGATTATTGAATACATTGGCGAACGCGCACTGGTCATTGCTGGCGAGACCGCGCGGTCTCGACTATTGGCACAGCTTAATGATGGCGATGATCTCATCGGGCCTGAGGAGGAGCAGAGAAGAATTCCCCGACTTGTGGTGGAGGATCTCGATATGGAAAAATTGGCCCTGAATGCGACCTTGGGTCGCTTGTGGCGGACGTGGAGAAAGCGCAGACGCGGTACCACCCTCACTCGGACTTTGTCTCGCGAATCAATCCGCCGCCGCGGTTACTCTCTGGTAAACAGCCGGAAGAGCAGCATTGCAACTATTGAGGAGCCTATCACACCCAGGGAGCCCGTCCCTCCGGTGGAGGTTCCACCACCCATCGACCCAGTCACCATTCCTCTGCCCATGAGCGATTATGATGTCCAAGAAATCGAAGTACCTGGTTACGTCGGTGACTTGGAAGGGGAGGTGCAGACTATGCAGGCGGTCGTTGCACACAAGGTGCGACCGCGCAGTCTCATGGTCTTCTCCTCGCCCTCTCTACTGTCACGATCTCCCAGCTCGGCGACCAACTCTCCCATGAGCGCATCGGCTATCGAGCCCCCCACATCTTTCCGTCACCACCGCTCGATGTCTCTCCCGAACGGTCCACCTATGATGGATGAAGAGGAGACAATAGTCCCCGACGATCAACCTTCGCCCACCCCATCCGAGAAAAAGAAACTAGAGACTATGTACGAGGATGACGAGTCTGCAGAGTATGTGGATGCAGCCGAGGATGCAGTGGAAATCACCCCTGGGATTGCGATCACCACAGAGCCAGAAAATTCTCAATCGCCCGAAGCTGCAGCAGAAGCATCCGAAAACGCGAGAAAGTCTGCCCTGCATGAAGGAGTGGCGCCTCCAGCGGTCAACGAAACAATTGCATCCTTGCGTGCTATCGCGACCGAGGAGGATGATTCGACCGATCAAACCAATAGTGCCCGCATCTCCATCGCGTCCCTAGGCGATCGACCGAATCGCGAAGACCCGGAAGTTATTGAAGGCACTGGGACCTACGAAAAGCCTAAATTGACTTCGACGACGCAGCGACCAAAAAGACAATCATCTAGGGATATCCTATCATTGCAGGCAAGGTCGATCTCTCCACAGACTAGTGACTCTCAAATGCATGCCGTTGCGGAGGGGCAGATCCCAACGCAAGGGATAGAGACCACGCCGCCATCTACGACTTCCGTCGAGGCTGTCACTTCTACTGATCAAGATGCGACCGATCAAGATCAGAACAGAACAATGATGATTTCCACGCCCCCTATTGGGTCTCCGAGCGAAAGCACAGGAGACCTTCAAGCTTCAAAATACCAAGGACCCGTCACTCCTCTCGAAACCTCTCGCCCAACCTCTGCTTCAGGCGATTCGCAGCGCTCAAAGATTCGCCCAAGGCCCGCTCCTTTGGTTGTTGCAGGTAGCAATCTAAGCCCTTCACTCAGTGAACGCGCTGCTGTTCAGCGTATGGCTCGGCCCTCGACATCAGGCTCCCCCTCTCTGAAGTCTCATTCACGTCGCTCTGGTAGCTTCAGTAGTGCTCGGGAGATCAAACGCCCGCTCACCGCTGGCTCTACAACATCGCAAGTATCGAGCAAGTTGAAAGGCCTCATGGGTCGACCACAAGGTGATGGCCACTCGCTCCGCATGCGTAGCTCGTCTGAAACGAGTCGCGCGTCCGGCGCCAGTGCAGACTCTGGAGAAAATGAGATTGCCGACTTGGACAAGTTGATCAACAGCGATGAGACCATTCACTTTACTCTCACCCCGAAGAGCGTGCGGGAGATGTCTTTCCCCGAACCGCCCAATCGCCCGATCCCTCGCTCAAATGCCACAGGCACCGATGGCGCAAGCGATCTCTTGAAGACCACCCCATCAAGCGAGGAAAAGCACCGTGCTCGCGCTTCGGTTTCCTCCAAGGCCACCGGGGCAACTGCCGGCACCGCAGGCACCGGAAGCAGCAGCGGAGGGATGACCATCGCTTCTCGCACAAGATCCATCGAGTCAAAGCACATCCCGCACTCAGCTCGCATCACCCCCACCTCCTCAATCTCGACATCAAAGTCTAGCAAGGCGGCCCAAGCCCGGGACGAGCGCGCCCCTGCAGACTCCACCGATGACTTCGCAGAATTCATGAGGTTGACTGGCCCTCCACCTGCGCCTGAACCCGCACCAACCAGTGCACCTGCTAATGTACCTGCTAGTACTTCACCCGAGCCCAAGAAGTCGGTCTCAACAGAGCGGCCAAAGCCTGTTCGCCCTCCGTCTAGTCAGTCTGCTGCATCCCGCGGCACCGGCACATCCCGCAGCACAGGTACATCTCGCGGCAACAAACTCAAACTTCAGGCTCGGTCTGCGGAGACTAATGGGTCCTCGTCTGATCTCATCGACTTCATCCGCCAGGGTCCTCCGATGCCAGCAGGCGCTCATCGCATCCCTCGCACCGTGGCGCCTTTCCGCAACACGATTGATTCGGATGATCTTCAGATCGACACCACCAGCTCCGCCGCCAGTACCGGCAACGGAACTACAGACAAGTCATTGTCCTCACTTGGCTCGCGGGCAGGTCTGCTAGACTCGACGAAGCAGAACAAAGCCACGGCATCAGGGAGCACAATGTCTTTCGATGAGCCACAACTTCCTGTCCGGAAGCAACGCCGCGTTGCAGACCCATACGCCATTGACGACTCTGACGACGATGAGCTACTGGAGGAACTTCTGGAGCTAGAGAACAACCCCAAGCCCAAGCGCGAGGAAGAAAGCCTAATGGACTTCCTGCGCGATGCTCCTCCTCCGCCCTCAACCGAGCAAGCCCCCCAGCCATTCCTAACCACCTCAAATGGCTCCGGTGCGTCAGGCATGAAGGCCCGTTTGCTCCGCAGCTCTCAAAACTCTCTCCGCCCCCAAAACACCCCCACCAGGGCCCCCTCCAGCTACTCCGCAAAGGTTGGCCAAGAGCGCAACCACGGCTCTATGCCAAATGCCTCGAATCGCAAAACCGACACCAGCGATCTCGCAGACTTCCTCCGGAACTCGGAGCCTCCTCGTCCTCCGCAACCTGCGCCTAAGCCGAAGGAAGTGGGAGGATTCACACGCTTCTTCACTCGCCGGAAAAAGACAGAAGCTTAGGCGCCAAGTCTCCAATCACTTGTCTTGCTTTGCTGAGCGTTCTGACTTATATTTCTCCATATTTTCTCATCTAACGATCTATACATCATGTCCATTGCTTGAATACTGTTTTTGCGACAGCACGGCCATTTATCGTTTCCCCCCTGCTTCCCTACTCACTTATAGAGTCATGTCTTCCTATCATTGTGTTCTGTGGCTACGACCAGGTGGCTCCTTTCTCATATCATCGCTTTGCATTTCCATTGCGCCGTTTGCCGGTCTTTTTTTCTTCATCTTTATTTACAGTCTACGCGGCACATCCAACCACTCATATGGACGTTGGCCTTTTCTTTTTATTGAGACCTCGGTTTTTCTTCGTGGATTTTGAGATACCATGCTTGTCTTCGCCATTGCTTAAACCATTGGCCTTCAGGAATCAATATAATTATTTTGGAACCTCGACCTATGGAAATTGAGATGTAATGTGGAATAACCTAGCAACACTTGGGGAGTCTTGCCCTGTAGTTCACTTGGAGTTATACCCCGTAAGTGTCATCGTGAGGCTTGGATATTTCATTTTCAATACTGAACAATTATTTCATTGCCTCTACACTCTTTTCCACGCATTCCTCGGAGTATTTCCAATTGTCTTTCTACTTACGTGTGTCTATTGATCGTGTTTCTGATGGTCTATTTCCACGTCTTTGGGAACTGAAGTCTGTCATCCGAATAGGATTGAATGAATTGATAAAACACTTTTGACTGAGCTTGGCTCTATACTTGGAAAAAGACTTTATTCCAGAGAAAAGCTGAACATCCTTGTTGTCGTGATGTTCCCGCAAAGCTGTTGTATATGTAGACCTGGGCCCGGAAGAAGGTTCCTCCGCAATCGATCCCCTTACCAGGTGGCATCAACAACCACGCATTCGTGTTTACAACCGCCAATTCCACGCCACAACCATGGGCACCTCACCAATTACGCTGAGGAGTATCCTCGGCTTCCTCTTTGTCTTCGTCCAGCTCTCTACTGCCCTCAAATTCGACCTCACTGCCACCTCCGGCGGCGGCAAGAACGAACGATGCATCCGTAACTTCGTCTCCAAGGACCAGCTGGTCGTTGTTACTGCTACGGTCGGCGGAACCAAGGGTGACGGACAGAAGGTCAACATTCACGTACGTGGCATCCAAACCGGGCAAAGGATCATTTGGCGCAATCTGGCAGCTGTCAGAACCAGCCAACACCGACCCAAACCCCAGTATCCTCAGCTGGATCCCCGCTAATATGCGACATCGAATATAGATCAAGGACGCAATGGGCAACGACTACGGCCGTCCCAAGGACGTTGTTGGCGAAACCCGCCAGCTCTTCACCTCGCCCGCCGACACCGCTTTCGACGTCTGCTTCGACAACCAGCTGACTGGCCACAGTAAGCAGGCTTAACCCGAGTTGGCAAAACATATACTAATGACCACAGACGGAATCTCCAACCCATCCCGACCCATCGAACTCGACGTCGACATTGGCGCCGATGCCCGCGACTGGAACAGCATTCAATCCCAGGAGAAGCTCAAGCCTGTTGAGACGGACCTTCGCCGTATCGAGGAAATGGTCGCCGATGTCGTGACGGAGATGGAGTACCTGCGTGCCCGTGAGCAGCGTCTGCGTGATACCAACGAGAGCACCAACGAGCGCGTTAAGTGGTTCGCTTTCGGTACTATGGGTATGCTTGTCGGGCTTGGCGCCTGGCAGGTTGTTTACCTGAGGGCTTATTTCAGGTACGTGCACGATCTTGTGATTGTCGTTGGAAATGAGACGGCGGAAGTGGCATTGATCGCTGACTTGGTTGCAGATCTAAGCACCTTATTTAGAGCGTCGACTCCGAGCTCGATTGCATCTTTTGACGGTTCTCTTTGGTTTTGTAGCTGCATTGCAAATCTTTTTGCTTGTCGTGTGGACTTCTGTTCTAACAGTCATGATCTCAATGATATAAAATGTACACCATGCTTTTTGCAGCCTGGCGCTAATAATATTTTGTGTTCACGGTATATCTTCCGGTGCAGCTTATTATGTCGTTTAGCAGCCTGGAATAGGCTGCGCGTAATACCGGAAACTACCCAAATGCTACGTGGTATTTATATGGTTGGAGGCATCAGCAAGTACGAGTACTTCGGCTCATAGATCGGTCAACTCGGCCTCGGAAGAGGATTCCAAATGCCATTTTCAACATTGGACGGTGGCGTCTAAGGTAAGCTACAGTAATAACCTCAGGATAATCAAAATGAGAACTTGAACAAATCTTAGTAAAACTAACGCAAGAACGAATTGGACCTTGGAAGCATCTGAAAAGAGACGGCCTATGACAATTGAGATGTTTACATCAATAGTGCAAACAGTGCAAACTCCGGGCATTACAGGAGCTTTTCGGTTCCCCGACATTACAGCGGATGATGTCAAAGCCGAGAGCATTAAACCCCAACTCCTCCCTAGAGGAAAACACAAGTCACAGTTTCCCTTGACCATTCATACAGAAATATGGCAGCTTCACGCTTTGTCTGCCGCCTTGCGCGACTGGTTCCATCCCGCGTTAGCTCAGTCTCAACATTAAGCCGCCAATTCGGCACCTCTGCTCGACGTCTGCAAGACGCCAAAGATGAAGCTTCCAAGGCGAATGAGCAGTACCGCGCCAACCAGGCCAACAAGCCCCCCAACCAATTTGTGCCCAATACAACCTCTACCATGACAAAGGACTTCCCCAATGTCGGCAAAAAGCCGGCACCTCCGGAGATGCTGAACTCCGTTGAACCCAACTACAGACCTGACGACCCTTACCCAGGAAAGATCGAGCACTTCACTGGCGGTCGCCAGGATAACGGTGCGCAAAAGCCCGAACTTGACGTCGGTGAAATGGAGGGCATCACTTTCAAGGTCGAGCCCTTGAAGCGGGTCGGAGAGGAGCTGGCCACCAAACGCGCGCGTCTACTATGTTCGTTCTTACACATGCAGGCACCCTGTTGACAACCAGTCACTGCTGCATTGACCCCACTCAGAACTGCGAGCTAATCAATTCAATCAGACCAAAGTCGCAAGCGCGGAATCCTCGAGTCCGACTTGCTTCTCTCCACTTTTGCGGATGTCAACCTGGGTAAGATGAACTACGATCAGCTCGTCGAATATGACAGCTTCCTCGACGAGAATGACTGGGACATCTACTACTGGGCGACTCAAGACTCCCCGGAAGACCTTCCTGCTTCCACTCCTAAGGAGGATACCATCACCGAGACTTGGAAAGAGACTGGTGCCAAGAGTGGTGAGTGGGCGCAGACTATCGGTGCCTTCAGAGCCGCATACCGTCCCGTTCCGCAGCGCTGGCAGAACTCCGAGGTGCTCACTTTGCTGAGAGAGCATGTTCGTGACAAGAGTGCTACTGGCTTTGAAAAGGCCAAGAATAAGAAGACAGGTGGTGGTGGCGGTCTCGGCAGAATGCCCGATGTTCAGGTGTTTGACAACTAGGCCGGAGAAACCGAGCCCAGGAGCATTGTCGAGCTTGACCTTTGTACTATAATTGATCCATACGGGGAGGCTTGTATTAACATGTATATTTGACGGAATGATGTCATCGGGGTACAGATAGAAAAAGATTGAAAGTTGTGACAGATGACAAAATCGTATCAGAATCTTGGAAAAGAAGAATTCGAAGAACGATAACAATCCAATACTTTTTAAACGTGGTCGACTAGCCCTGCGCGGGGAGATCGGCCTGCATGAATCAAAGCGATTAGATACCTGATCATGTGACCGCTTCGCTTAATCAGGGCTCCGCGGAACCACACAACCCAATAGGACGCCGCCTTAGGGCTTGAGCGGGCAAGCCTGCCACCCGTCTTCGATTTTACTCACCCCCCAGAGACAACGACAATCTCCGCCCATCCTCCTCCCTCCTTCATCACTCATTCCCATCATGGCTGAGCAGCTGGTTCTTCGCGGCACCCTTGAGGGCCACAATGGCTGGGTTACTTCCCTTGCCACCTCCCTGGAGAAGTAAGAACGACCTATTCCGATTGCGCAGGATGAATTTTTGATGGGACAATTTCTGACTTGAATGTTTGATAATAGCCCCAACATGCTGCTGTCCGCATCCCGCGACAAGACCCTGATCATCTGGAACCTTACCCGTGATGAGCAGGCCTACGGTTACCCCAAGCGCAGCCTCGAGGGTCACTCCCACATCGTCTCTGACTGTGTACGTTATACCCCCGAATGAACCGGAAATTTGTGGATGCGACAAATCACGAATGGATGCGAGAGCAAGGAGCAAGAATTGTACCGATGGAATGGTTTCGCTGACCGATGGTCTTGTCTGCGTTATAGGTGATCTCCTCCGACGGTGCCTACGCTCTGTCCGCCTCTTGGGATAAGTCTCTCCGCCTCTGGGAGCTCTCCACCGGAAACACCACCCGCACTTTCGTCGGCCACACCAACGACGTTCTGTCCGTCTCGTTCTCCGCCGACAACCGCCAGATCGTCTCCGGATCCCGTGACCGCTCCATCAAGCTGTGGAACACCCTCGGTGACTGCAAGTACACCATCACCGACAAGGGCCACACCGAGTGGGTTTCCTGCGTTCGCTTCAGCCCCAACCCCCAGAACCCCGTCATTGTCTCCGCTGGCTGGGACAAGCTCGTCAAGGTACGCTATCGATTTCGAACTTTCCTGCAGAACTCTTTCCCCGCACTGCTTTGCCCGCGTGATGTTTGCAACAAACGTATTTGCTACTTCAGAGCCCTTCGGGGCCATGAGACAACTTTTCACCCATTTTGCCTGATGGGCATAGCAACAATCATTTTGATTTTGATTTTTTTTTTTGAACGATTGGAGGACCTGGGAAATTTTTTCCTTGGACACTCAGACATTATTACATGTTTCTTGACGCTGACAATTCTGCGCTTAGGTTTGGGAGCTCGCTTCTTGCCGTCTCCAGACCGACCACATCGGTCACACCGGCTACATCAACACCGTCACCATCTCCCCCGACGGATCCCTCTGCGCCTCCGGTGGCAAGGACGGTACCACCATGCTCTGGGACCTTAACGAGTCCAAGCACCTCTACTCTCTCTCCGCCGGCGATGAGATCCACGCTCTCGTCTTCTCCCCCAACCGCTACTGGCTGTGCGCTGCCACCAGCAGCTCCATCACCATCTTCGACCTCGAGAAGAAGTCCAAGGTTGATGAGCTCAAGCCTGAGTTCGTTGAGAAGGGCAAGAAGAGCCGTGACCCCGAGTGCATCAGCTTGGCCTGGTCCGCTGATGGCCAGACTCTGTTCGCTGGTTACACTGACAACAAGATCCGTGCCTGGGGTGTTATGTCGCGCGCATAGATTTGAGTTGTTGTAACGGAGCTTGAGGAGCCTCTTTTTGTTCTATTGACAAGGGAATTGAAAAAAAGTCCAAAAAATACGGCAAGAAGAGCATTGGTTTGGGATGTATGAGCCACGAGCAATGAAGCACTTCGAGTCGGGACTAAATCGTCCCCGGCTTGAAGGTTTTCTGACATGTCTAGCTACACTTGATCCGCATTAAATGGAATGTATGGATTATGGTGCACGACATGTGATGTTCTAATACCAGTTAAGGCATCAAAATGTTTCCTATTTTTCTATACTTCAGTTTCCTGGCGATCTCCCACCGTAGCCACTTTACGTATCCACACTAGCTAGTTGGTACCTTAGGAACTTAGGGTACCCCGTTGCTGGGTCTTCGCTCTTTGTCTAACTACTTCGAGATGTAGTTGAGTAGATGTACAGGAGTTGTTTCTGTTTCTATCATATCTTAATATACATCAGGCCATATCACTGCCCTCCATGAATGTCCGTTATGTCCTTCCCAGTCTCTTCAGTGCTTCCTTGGCCATGAGACTTCCTTCTTGGTATCGGATTTTGTCGGCCAATTCCTTAGCCTCGGTATAACGCTGCTTGGCCACAGCAGGCTTCTTTTGTAGCTCGGCCAACTCGCCCAGATTATAAGTTGCAACGACACAAGTGAGGTCACACTCCTCATCACGCACCGGAGGTTGGATATGCGCCGCAACCTCAATCGCCTTTTCAGCCCACTGGCGGGCAGACTCAACGGTCTGTGCCGCGGCAACTGGTTCCTGTGGCTGGGACTTAGGAGGCAGCTGAACCTGTCCGACCAAAGCAGAAGCAACGCCGTTGAGCAACACGACCTGCTTACAGGAAATGTTGCTGCCTTCCGCGTTGCGGATCAAATCCAGTGCACGGAGATACAGCGGCATAGCCAACTCATACCGCTCCTTGGCGGTGTACGTTGTGGCAAGCTCGGTCAAAGCGGTCGCAATTTCGGTGAGGTTCAACCACGCGTCGCCTGCTGATCCATCGTCACTGTTGGAGCTACCGACAGGAAGTCCCAGCCTCTGGCGGCGGTGCATTTCCTTCAAACAGAGCTCCACAGCGGCGACCTGCGCAGCCTCGGCCTTCTTGTCCTCCTGGATGTGTTCGCTGGAATAAAGCTCGCCGAGCTTGATCATAATTCCAACGACCTTCTTAAGCGCCTTGTCCCGCTGGCGGACCTCATATTGAGCAAGTGCCTCCAGATCTTGTGGCGTCTCCTGCTTAGTCTCGGTCTCAATCTTGTCCTCGGCGGTTGTCTTCTGCGCCTGTTCTTGGGCCTCTTTGACCTTCGCAGCAGCAGCAACGGCATCACCTGCCCGTCCCGCGTCGACCCAAGCAAGAGTCTCGGACTTCGTCCGTTCCAGAACGTCAATGGCCGGCTTCATCAATCCGGCTCTCTCCAGCATCATCGCGGCCTGGAGCTTGATACCGAGCACCTCGTCCGAGAACGGGTGGACATCCAGCTCGGCCGCTATCCGTAGCGCCTCCTTGTATCCCTTGAGCGCCTTAGGTGGGTTGAGGTCGATCTCAGTGTAGTAGATAGCCGTGCGGAGGGCGTCGGCCACCGGTGGAGGGAAGTTATGATACTGTGGCCCAACACGTGTCACTTCGACGTATGAAATGTAGGCAAAGGCGATGGCTCCGCCGACAATGGAGAAAATTGCCAGTGGCATGAGCACGGGGTTCTTGCGCCAGATGCCTTTTGATGCTTCGCGGTACCGGCGCCCGATCTTTTGCATAATTGTAAGGTGCCGTGTACCAGAGATGTAGGGAGAGGCGAGAGGTCTGGCATTTTGGAAACAGCTTTGAAGGCTTGGCCGGGTGTTGCTGTTGGTGTAGATCGAGCGGGCTTGGTTCTTAGGCTGTGACTGTAGAATTTTTGCGACGTTGGCGCCGGTGCGCCGTGATGCTGCGCGGAACATTCTGATAGTATGATTCACTCAAGGCGGAAACGGAGTATGAATTAACCACAGGTAGTGTGTAGCGGTCTTGATGTGTAGGAGACGTCGGATGAGTTGATTACCGGAGTCGATTTTCGCGTGGTCCAAGCTTCCGCTCCGCTGCATGACGTCGCCTGGAGTATGAACTCAGCTCTGCCGCCTACTCTGCTTGCACACAATCATCGCTAGTTCCGAAGGCCACGCAATTTGGCTGCAATTTCTATCAACTATTCCAAGGTTCTACCGAGTTTGATTACTTTCGAAATGTGTGGACGGTACGCTTTGGGCGTGGTAAGTTGTGATGCTCCGTTTATATATCCCTCTGACGATCTTTAGCGCTTGGCATATGTCCAACAACGCTTGCAAGAGCAGGGTATGCAAGTAGACGAGGCACCCAATGATGACGCGGTCAGGGAGACGTACAACTTTGCGCCAGGCAATTTTGGCGCCGTTTACCGTGCCGAAGTACCATCTAAGGAACGTGACCATGGCAGACAAGAAGTGAATGGTGAACATGAAGACCAAAACCCGGAAAAGAGCCAGGATACCTCAAATGAACAAGCGAAGATCTCAGACGGTCCGGCTGTCAAATATAAGCTTCAAAGCATGAAATGGGGCCTAATTCCCTTCTGGACGAAACGACAGCCGGATTACGGATCCATGATGCGAACAATAAATTGCCGTGATGACTCCCTCGTCGAAGATACTGGAATGTGGACTACCATGAAAAGACGCAAACGATGCATCGTCGTCTGCCAGGGCTTTTATGAATGGCTGAAAAAGGGACCCGGAGGCAAAGAAAAGGTTCCTCATTTCGTGAAACGCAAGGACGGGGAATTGATGTGCTTTGCGGGCCTTTGGGATTGCGTGTCTTACGATGGTAAGTTCTATTTGCTAAACGAACTTCCAATTGAATTGAATTGCCGCTGAATCTGCCAAGCTCCGACGAAAAGCTTTATACCTACACGGTCATCACAACATCTTCCAACCCCTACCTCAAGTTCTTGCATGAACGCATGCCAGTCATTCTAGACCCTGGAAGCGAGGCCATGAACAAATGGCTAGATCCCAGTCGAAGCAAGTGGTCAAATGAGCTACAGTCGCTTCTCAAACCATATGAGGGCGAGCTTGAGTGCTACCCTGTTCACAAAGACGTTGGAAAAGTGGGAAATAACTCGCCAAACTTCATTGTTCCAGTCGACAGCAAAGACAACAAGAGCAATATTGCCAAATTCTTTGCTAATGCTACTAAAAAGGAGCCCGCTTCGCCAAAATCAAAATTGAGCAAAGATGAGCGTCCTACCAAGGACCTTGAATGGAGCGAAGACAATGCTCCCAAGCCGGCACCGACCGCCAAGAGAGAGCATAGCCCGGATGCACCTCCCGATCCACAGAGCCCCAAGATGTTGAAAGATGAATCAAAAGCAACAAGTTTATCACCGCAGAAGAAGAAGTTACGAAGTGCCACCCATAACAGCCCCATGAAAAAGCTGAGTGGCACAAAAGCAGCAGCCGGATCACAACCAATTACAAATTTTTTCAAGTGAGTATGGGCAAGTCTGGGCCCTCGAATGAGGATGATTCATGCGATTTTCCAGTCAATAAAATTTTTAATATGTTGGGTTAGAGTGGCGAAGGCAGAGATGCCAGAAATGTGTTATTACAATAATGAATCAAATCCATGCTGGATTCATATAAAAGGTTATAGCGGCGTGCACAAGTTGAAAGGCATCACTTTTCAAGTTCCTGGAGCTTCTGTACGAGCTTCTCCCTGAGGAAGGGGCTTAGGCCAAAGCTGCAGAGATTGTTAGCATTCAAGATGGCCTCGTGTGGTCCTCAGCCGAGAGTGGAAGATAAATACTCACATTCCATCTCGAGTAACAACCCGGTAAGTACCTAAGATGTGTTAGTTTGGTTTATGAAACTCAGCAGGCCCGTAAAGCATACCACTCGGTTGATAGTTGCCATTATCCCCAACGAATTGACCATTGGGGTCAACTTCAAGGCTACCGAACATATCCTCAGGCCTGTCTCATTAGCGTCACTCCTATGCAATATATCGTCGGCCATTGGAATGGAGATACATACCAAGCGATTCGTCCATAGTCGGGCGGCCGTCTGGTATCGGAAATATGAATCCAGCCTCCACGACCTCCAGATCCTGCACCACCTTGACCACTCGCACCACCGGTCTCACCGCGGCGCCTGCGTCCACGCTGGCCACCGAGAAGGACACCGCCCGAGCTCAAGTTCGCCCCGGCAATTGAGACCATGACCTGGGCTTGTGACTTGGCATCAGGATCTTCAACAGCATGCTCAGAGCAAACTTCCTGAACGATGTTTAGAAATTTGGGGTTCTCTTTGAACGAGTCTGTCGTCGGTGGAAGTTGAGTTGTGAGTCCAATGGCCAGTTCTGGGTTCACAGGCTCGGAAGGCAGCAATGACAAGATATGGCTTCCACTTGCCGGTCCATTGCTTTGATGAACATACTATCAGAAGGTCAGTATTGAACAGATCCTGGTCTCTCGGTGAGTGTATAATCAAAGAATGCATACTATATGGGGGGATCCTTCCAGTGTCGAGACAGAACGGAATTGGGACCAACTGAGAGGAGCCCGAGCTTGTCGGCTGAAAAGTCTTGCGGCAAACATTATAATGAAACTTAGAATATCACAGTGATAATGAATGTTCAGAAGACCGAGAGTATCAGATACAAGCCAACAATTGTATCGAAGTGACTGGAAATAGAAGGCGGTCTGAGTGGCGGTGAACATCGCATATGACGACTGCCACGTGATCGTGTCTTTTCGTCGGAGATGTTTGGAGTTCGACAATCTCAATCGGCGCTTGTGCAAGACTCCATGGACAAAGGGGGGATTTCGGATGGGTCATGATACTTGATCTGTGAATTTATTGAAACGCAACATTTTGACGTGTCATTCCGTCGAATGCATGTGTGGGTGCGAATTGAGTCGCATTCGAGATACTGAATTCTTTACTTTGTCTTTCGATTTCGTCCTATGATACCCGTGTTTGGACCTCAATTAATCTTCAATTATTTTTGAAATATCCTTTATCATGGCGACCCCTTCAGCCAAACCTGGCGCGACGCCTACTCATCTGTCCTCTCCCCACCCCTCCTCCGCGCCTCTCTCCCGATCTCTAGCCCACAAGTCGCCATCCATGCGGACTCCCACAGGCTCAAGCCAGGCCCACGGCCAGCAAACTAGTGTCTCGTCACATCAATACTCCACACCCCTCGCCGTCACGAGTGGGGTCGACGATCCGGTCAATTTCAGCTCCCCCTCGGCTCTCCTAGCTCTGGGTGGCTATACTGGGATCAGTCCTTCGCCTGCAGTGCATGATGGCCTCGGAGCGAGTATGAATGAAAGTGACATTCAAAATCTGGGCATGCAAGGTATCAAGCTCGGGGTCGCGCGCGACAACGACGAGGAGCAAAGGAATCGCATCGACGAGGTTGTCCAGTTGCTGCGCACGCGTGTCTCAGGAAGAGGCGTCAGTCGCGAAGTGTGGAGCGATTAAGTCGACTTGAAGGGTTCGAATCCATTTGGCAAGATGACAACCTCAATATTGCCGGCAACTTTGTTGATCTGGAAGTTGAATTCTACCCCGGACTTGATGTCGTCAAGGATGTTAGTCTACGATACGCCACACCTGAATACACGGAAGGTGTCCGACGTGACCAAGCCACGGCAGTTCTGAAGCGCACTCTTGCGCAGTCACCGGAAGAGGCTGAGATTGGAAAATGGAGGTCACTACAAGAATTTCACGAGAACTTACAATGGCTCGCCAATCTTGACAAACTCAGCCAGGAAGTCAATTGCTTTGAGGCATTGGAGAATCTCGAGGAGAATTTCAAGCGGATTTGGAGCGAGGAAAACAAGAATGGGAAGCACGGTGGTGACTACCAGCACCTTTGCACTGGTGTTCTCGGGCGACCCAGAATGCACAAGGGCACTCGGATTGGCCTCGGCCTGGAATATTGGGTTGAGCAGGCAAAGGTCCTGGATGCAAAGAGCAGCAAGAAATCGGCGGATGCCATGGACATTGACCAGCAACGCGATCAAGATTCCAGGATTGAGCTGGAGGATCAAGACAGGTCATGGGCCGTCATGGTTGAATGTGAAGAGGGATATCCATCTCTTCGCATTTCAAAAGAATGGGTTGGAAGTGAAGCATTCACCGCAGGTGAAAGCAATGAGTCGCTACCTTCAAATGGTGCTGCAGACTCTGTGAACTGGCTGGAACCTCCCCAGACCATGCGCTTGACACACGGTAATCATGACCCCATGGCCATGGACTCTAGCATGTTGGAGTCATCACCACCCAACCGCCGGTTCGTCGCTAAGCTGGAGCCTGCCCTCGACGTTCCCATTCTCGCTGCCTCGGACATCTATCGACACCTCGGTATGCAATTGCCGCAAGAATTTAAGATGATCACATATGACGCCTTGTTGGTATCAGATTCTTCTATGTCGCCAGTTTCATCTCCCCATATTGGTCGCAGGAAGCGCCAGATGCAGGTGCAGGCTGTAGACTGCAAGGGCGAGCAACAGACCAAGCGTCATAACTACACTTTCCAAGCATTTGAGTCTATCACCGGTCTGACTATCCAAGAGCTGCCTTTCTCTCACCCACGACAACTGGCAGATATTCTTCCGGTGCGTTCTAATTCCCTTGATCTTGCCTTGATTTGAACTCACCCAATATAGATTCTCCGACAATACGCATTGTTAGCCAGCTTGATTAGGAGGACGTTCCAACCATCAGATCAGGAAAATGGCAGCAGCGATGGGTTTTCCGTTACTTCCACTGATAAAACCTCTTTCTCAAACCACACGTCAAATGAGCTCACCGGCCAAGATGGGCTCACGATATTGAGTAACGATAACCCCAATGAGGATAAACTCAATCTCTTGCTTGGCATCAAAACACCTGAACAGAGCAATGGAAATTCCAGCTACGGAAGCTCGACCCCTCTGAGTGGAGGACAAAGTCTCGCTCAATCACCCTGGGACGATGTCAAAGTGGATGTAACCTTGCGCACTCAACTTGGGCAAGCGCCTGCTTTGATGTTGTTAATTGCAGATCACCAAGGACGGGAAGATGACTTTTCCTCTTCAGTCCAACCTCGTCAAATTGCAATCTGCTTTGAGGTTGGGCTGAACGGCCAAATCTCGGTTGTAGAGACTGCAGGCCTGACTAGTGGCGGAAGCGGCGGCGATGCGGAAATGCAGGGCACAGACGACGCCGGTTCCAATACCGGGGAGATCCATAAGCAGATTGCCAGAGTACTTGAGGTCTCACAAGACCTAGGCATTCTCGTGGAGTGGGTTTTGCGTTGGCTCCAGCAGCGAACTGGCGGGTAGGGGGTTTGGCGTCTAATCCAATCTCTTGGAAAATCATTGCATGTGGAACTAGTGTACGGTATTATCTTACCTGCATATACATGTAGCTAAGAACCATCATGACTAACGTTTTGCATCGCTGTTCCAGCGCATGGCCACGACATGCACTTGATAGATCGAAGCCTTAACTATTGTATGGCTGCTTGTTCCGATGCGAAGAAGACTGAAGGCAGCAGCCAAATCTGTAGAACGTGGTACCAAGCAAACTCCGTACTCCGTATGGGCTCATCTAGGTGCAGGTAACATCTAACGGGCATCTGCATGAGAGCCCTGTTAGCTCCTGCGAGATTGAATTCAACGGGGCTCTACCCTCGCGGAACCCTTAGCATTATACATGCCCATTATGCGCTACAATATGCTTACCCCGGAACTTGGCTACTGAGCTTAATCACAGTGAGAGCCCCTGGCAGACGTGGAAACTAGAGGTACTGCACAAGGGGCTGTCGATACTTACTGCTTGGGTCTTGGAAACTTTGTGTCCGAAGTCAGGGCACTACCCAAGCCCATCTACCGAGTCCCGGCAGGGTCCCACTTAGGGTGGAAATTGGGCACTCTTGCCGTCAATTTTAGGTGTCGGGGCATATTCGTGTCCACGGGTGGCTTTCGGTATTGACACGCAAATTTTCCAACGCTGCCTTGCATCTCTGCACACTTCGCTGGCCGTTTAATATAATTTACAATTCAACACATCTAGGACCTCGAGAGTTAGTATTCGGGCTCAAGATTGCCCAGGTGCTCAGAAAATATTTAACAATCTTAGAACGGTAATATATACACACTCAATATATCGTCGGTATGCCTCCATGAATCACGATATTTTCCACAACCCCCGGTGCCGCCAAAATATACATCCGAAACAACACCTCCCACATTATTCCGGAAGCGCATGCATACATGTGAGAT
Source organism: Penicillium sp. MA 6036 (assembly GCA_003138045.1). Lineage (NCBI taxonomy): Eukaryota > Fungi > Ascomycota > Eurotiomycetes > Eurotiales > Aspergillaceae > Penicillium > Penicillium sp. MA 6036. Next base: position 20,662 of record QAGG01000200.1, read on the forward strand.
GCAGACTGTTTCAGGGTCGATCAGATAAGTCTAGACCGTATACAATGCGGGGGCAGTGGACCGTGCCATGTGCGTCACTTGTAGTTCCTACATACGCCCGAGGCTACCTGGAACATGACACCATACGTCAGGTGCAAACTGTATACTGAAGCGATTCGATCGCTGAATGGGCAGACCAGACGCGCCGAGACGGATTGGTATTTTACCACCACAGATCTGGGCGGCAAGGAGTGGTGTCGATCACCTTGTGTTTCCTTGTCCATTTTCGGCCAGAGACCGAAGTTCACGATGGAGAGTTTTGGATGCGAGGTATTAGATGGCTTTTCTTTTGGCCAACAGTTTTGTCAGGTGCGCGGAGTCTGGGTCTCATGTCTACTAATTGAGTCATGCGGCATTTTCATTGTATGGGCTTCCAATGCGAAATTGATACTCCGTATATTTTGCTACATGCCATGTACACTTACGCTGTACGGGGGCTAGACGGAGGCCATCAGCGAGAAAACTCCGAAATACTCTACTGTATTGCGAGGCTATTATTCTTGCCCCTCAGTGATATGGAGCTATCTATGTCATCATCGGCAACTAGTTTCTGGGAACAAGGCAGAGACTTATTCTGCCCCTCTTTCAGGGTTGTCGGTCCAAGTATCGAAACTACCAAACACGCAAGAGATCATTATTTGTGGAAGTCAAAGGCGAGGTCATCGTCAAGGAAGACCGATGTCAGTATAAAGTCTTGGCGCATGGGCCACTTTCTCTATCGTGATCTGTATGGAGTATCAAAAACGGAAGGAACGAACCGACCAAACCGGCATATAATCTATATGCGAGTAGTACACGGACATGTATACTTTGTAATTTAGAGTAAAAGGAAGAATCCATGTGTCATCTCATTCCGCTTTCTCACATTCCGATGAGGCATTTTAGTCGCATAGTTCTATAAAATGCTGCAAAAAATGCGTAGATCAGGGCCTCGTCGGCTATTCCAGGTAAGAAATGGAAACAATTGACCTGACTCATTTGCAGACGGCAAATAAAAAGCAAGCAATTACGTGAATATCAGTTCAATGTGCGAGATTCTAGTCAGCGCGGTTTGTCACTGACGCCCGGAGCCAATGGGAGACAAGCGATAAGAATGTCGATCTACATCTGGCAATTAATTCTTTTCTGCAATATTACTATTTTATTGGATTCTTTTTATGTATACAGTTCACTTTGAATCTGATACTTGTATGGAGCGACATCTGATGCATTTGATAATACCCTTGTATAGCTGTATCTGCTATATTCGAATATCGGTCTATTTGATCTAGAAATAGTGCACAGTACGAGGACTCGTACACAGCCCCCCGGCTTGGCCGTGACTAAGCTCGGATCTGGACTGTCTCATGCTATTAATATACTCGCCATGGCAGACGGAATAGGGATACAGCTCTGGGGGCAAAAATAGAAGGAGTTAACAGATCTAAATATGTCTTTGAAGCTAGGAGTTCGGCATGGCACTAGAGCTTCTGTCCGAAAATCTGGAGAAGGAGCTTGACAGGGCTGAGGACCGGAACATCAGCCACTCACTCGCCTTAGATTCCTGAAACTCCCGACATTTGCCTGTCTTCCATTTGCTCACGGGGAAAATACGGGGGAAGAAGATCAAGTCGCCACTTTTTCTCTGGAGAATCCCTGACATGAAATCTCCCGAGATGCATCTGTACAATATACACCCAAAGTGAATATAGACTCACGAGGGGTTTTTTCCTCCCCCTTTGAACCCGCCCCAAGTCGTGATTTCTACAGTACATAATCGAAATGACCCCTATGAATAACCCGAAACCCTTGTCGACCTGTAATACTGCAATGATTCTCTTATCCATGGCCGGTGTCGGGGTGGTTCCAGCTCGGCGAACCTACGCGGTCTGATTGGTGTATCAGCGGGGTTTCGAGAACGTTTTGCCACGGTCGAGCCCCACCGGCCGCCTATGACTTGATCGATCCCACTTGCGTGGCTGGGCTTCTCCATTCGATGGGGTTTTTGCGGAGCAGCGTATCGCACATGTAAATTTGCTGTACTGAAACCCGGTCCGGTCGGTGGGTACCTGTCTATCTTGCTGCAGGAACACTCACGGCGAGTTGTAGGAGATACTATGTAGACGAAATTCCGTACTAAGGAGACCTACATACGGTCCAACACTAAGGCGTGAACGTGCAATAGATGGCGTTCCGGACTTGATCTGACATGATAAGCTGCGCCATTATCATTTGGTGATAGCTCCGACGCGATCTCAGGAACGGAGTACTTAACCGCTCGCGTTGTACACACCGAACTTTCGCGATACGCGCGTGATTTATCCCAGTTCTAGATTCTTAGACTCGTGGCATCCTAAAACACGTACTTGTACAGATGTTAAAAAGTACATGATATATGTATACGATATCTATTAATTAGGTTTATATTGTACTCAAACGGAAAGAGTTCAAAAAAAGGGGAATTTTTCTAGAATTGTATGTCGCCTTTTCGGTGTTGATCTAAACGTCTAGAATACATTATTGTGGGCTTTGCAGCTGATATGCGGTCTGCCCAGGGGTCCTGGCGTAGCCAACGTATCACTTGGGTATTTGGATTTGAGCCTGATGAAGAGGTCAAGGCTCTCGTTGTATACCTACATTGTACCTGTAGGATGCAGGTTTGGACAAGACCCGGGGTTTCGGGGAGAACCGATACACGAATAGATCTGGTATACCGCACTACGATAGTCGGCTCTATAGTACCTGTTCTATCTACGGAGTACGTGTGATCGCGCTTTATCTCTGATAGAGCTATTAACCGTCTTATCGGACCAACGGGAGAAAAGGGATTGATCATATTGAGTTGCTGACGCCTGACCGCTGATTGGCATCAGGTGAGGTGTTTGATATCCAGGGGAAAGCTTGGAGGTGAAAATCCGGAGAAGAGGAAGCACGTACATTGTACGGAGAGTACGGAGTACGGAGCGAGGTAAGGAAAACTGTCGGTTAATGTAATAGTATGGTAAATATAAAATTCAAAAAAGTTAGACGGTAGATCACTCGGCGAGGACCGGTTATGCGATTTAGAATGATGCGATTATGACAAGTGAGTGGCGTAGAGTAGAAGTTGAAACGCCCTCGGCTGTAGGTTTCGAAATTTTCCCATGTCTTGAACTATTTGCAGATTTTCAATATTGAGGCATTAAACGTACATATCAAAATGTTTTGAATATGCAGATTGAAACGGCATTAAAGCAATTAAATAGCTCAAGTGAGGGTTTTTATTTTAATTGTTTCCCCAACGACACCGGTTTCGGGAAAGAATGAACGGTGGCAGTACATGGGTTGCCGGCTGGATTGCCGCCAGAGAGGAGGTACTGTGGAAGTACCCATACCGGGCCCCACGAAATACGGACGCAATACGGAGCTAGTCCCAAAGGGGGAGCTGATCCACATCGCATTTTCCCAATTTTTCCCAATTTTTGCCAAAAAAGAACTCAGCCGTGACTAAATTTAAATCTTTATCATCCCTCTTTGCCCCTCCACATCTTTAAATCTCCCATCTCTCTCTCCTTCTTGGAATTCATTCCATCTTTGCTTTGTACCATTCGTGTGGTTGTTGTTTTTCCTTCTCCTTCGGGACTTCCTTCCACAGACTTTCCTGTCTTTGCAAAACCTCAAAAAACCATTCTCACACATACACACACAACCCATATTCACTATGGTACGTTCCTCTTGGATATCACGCACTACGAAACCTCAACTAACCTGATCTCCAGGCTGAATCTTCAACTGTCGTCTCCAACACGGGGAATGTGCGTTTGATTCTCGATTTGGATTTCCGCAATGGCCTTTGAGCCAGCGAGGAAAGACACATACTGACTGGAACAGCTCCTCAAGTACATGAACCTTGACCAGCGTGGTCGCGTTCAAGCCGAATACGTTTGGATTGATTCCACCGGTGGTACTCGCTCCAAGACAAAGGTATGACTCATTTCCAATCCTCCCTCATAGATCACAGGTGGGGGCTGCACGGTCTTATCTGGAGAAGCCGGCTTATCGACAGCCGTGGGGATTTCAGTCTAAGACTTTGACGCAGCCACCCGCGATCACGTGAACACGAATCGGACGCTAACGCCATTCTCCGCAGACTCTGTCCAAGGCCGTCACAAGTGTCGATGAGCTTCCCGAATGGAACTTCGATGGTTCTTCCACTTCCCAAGCCCCCGGTGACAACTCCGATGTCTACCTTCGCCCCGTTGCCTTCTACCCCGACCCCTTCCGTCAGGGTGACAACATCCTCGTTCTCTGCGAGACCTGGGATGCCGATGGAAGCCCCAACAAGTTCAACTACCGTCACGACGCCAACCGTCTGATGGAGACCAACGCCCACGAGGGCTTCTGGTTCGGTCTCGAGCAGGAGTACACTCTGCTCGGCACTGACGGATGGCCCTACGGATGGCCCCGTGGCGGTTTCCCCGGTGCCCAGGGTCCCTACTACTGCGGTGTCGGTACCGGCAAGGTCTACTGCCGTGACATCGTTGAGGCTCACTACCGTGCCTGTCTCTACGCCGGTATCAACATCTCCGGTATCAACGCTGAGGTCATGCCCTCCCAGTGGGAGTACCAGGTCGGCCCCTGCCCCGGAATCGACAGTAAGTCTTTGCAATCGCATCTCCAACTTTTCAGTTCCTGAGAACTAACCAATATTTAGTGGGTGACCACCTCTGGATGTCCCGTTTCCTCCTGCACCGCGTTGCTGAGGAGTTCGGTGTCCGCATCTCCTTCGAGCCCAAGCCCATCAAGGGTGAGTGGAACGGTGCCGGTCTGCACTCCAACGTCTCTACCAACGGCACTCGTGCCGAGGGTGGTATGAAGGTCATTGAGGCCGCTATGAAGAAGCTCGAGGCCCGCCACGTTGAGCACATCGCCGTTTACGGTGAGGGCAACGAGGAGCGTCTCACCGGTCGCCACGAGACCGGTAACATCGACAAGTTCTCATATGGTGTCGCCGACCGTGGTGGCTCCATCCGTATCCCCCGCCAAGTCGCCAAGGACGGCAAGGGTTACTTCGAGGACCGCCGCCCCGCGTCTAACGCCGATCCTTACCAGATCTCCGGTATCATCGTCGAGACCATGTGTGGTGGCCTTTAAATGGATAAAAGGAATCATTTGGTCTTAGCGCTCCGATACCCTCCGGCATCAACCTGGGAGTCGGACCAGAGCGGCCTGATTGCATGAGGGGGTTCTCATAGACCTTTACCCATGCTCTCGCTTCTTTTCGTTCCATCCTTCTTTGCTCCCGGCACCCGTGTCCGCCCTCTGCGTTCCTTCTGCCCCTTGTTGTAGCCGCTCTTTTTTTTGTTTCTCTTGACTGCCCGTTGGGCAATGTGACACGTACAATAGCATAGAATTCCATGGATGGGTGAATCACACCATTCGTTTATCGAGAGATATCATACTGATATCGTTCCTCTGGAGAATCGACAATTAATTCCAAGTTCAACTTTTACTGACCCACTGACTTCACTCTGTAATTCCCGCCAATCAATTGTATTCAGATCCTCGGGGTCTTCTTGGATCGGGTGGTGACACTGGATCTGAACTTAATCTAGCATTGCGAAGATCCATTAACACCCAATCATAGTACTATGGTGTTTTTTTACTGCTACAACTGTACTCTAACCTAATCTCACAGTCCGGAATGTATCCCCCAATGAGCAGAACAGACACATGGCTTGAATTTAACCTTCTTTAGGAAATGCTTTGTTCTCAGTCCATTGTAGCAAGAATAGGAACAACTATACCATACCATGGTTAACTCAGACTTTCTAACCTGTGAGTGACACCGAATAACCTCCACCCACTAACAGAGCAGATAGTGCTATGTAGTGTGTCCTAGCACGGACGGTAGAATGGACACATTGTACGTGCTTGTCTTCACAAGCACGAGCACGGGCACGAGGAGGAGGAGGAGGAGGAGGAGGAGGAGGAGGAGGACGACGACGACGTGACATGATGAGTATTGTGAGTGAGTGCTTGATCTAATCTAGTCTGTAATGTGATTCCGTGTACCTTAAACAGAGACGCATAACTCGCATCTGTTTCTTGTTAGAACGAATCTGGTTTATTCTTGGTCCGATACTTCAGATTATGAATGTCTTTTTCAAATCTGAGCCTTATTGACCTTTCACCGTATGGCATACCGGCGACACTTCATATGAAGAGAATGGGGAGATGGCGGGTGCTGGTATATGGTAGCGATGAGATAGTTGAAGCATTGCACTTGCATGCGAGGAAAAGGACGAGGATACAACGAGGTTGGTGGACCGGGAATGTTTGGGGTGAGTGCTTCATTCGTTCTGTAGTCTGTGATGTTATTCCGTATACCAAGGCTGGATGCATAGTTTGCACCTGCCACTGTTGGAGTAGGAGTGTCTTCTTCTTGGTCTTGTGTAAAACAGAAGATGAAAGAGTATATCACGTTCTGCGCTGAAAAGATCGTGAAAAGACTTGTTGCATTGAAGGCCATCAATGGCGTAGAAGATGTCCACCTTGTGTGGGAGCAGTATATGGAAGGAATTCCACTCGGGCGAAGACGAGTACACAATGAGGCGAATGAGTCAAGTGTGTCTGAGGCAATGGTCTGGAAGAGAGTAAAGTTGAGAGAAAGTGAAAGATGTGAGGGAGATTGAGCAACGGGGGAAAGAGGTACATATTACTTTAGAAGGCGGCGTTTGTTGACATCCATTTAGACTCTGTATTACAACATCTTCCACAACTCTATCTAGTCTATGGACCCAAAATGACTAAACATTAGAGAATTCTAAGCAAACTTTTACCATGCCCAAGCATTTCTACTTGACGACCTTCTTTCCACGCCTGGCCCACCGCATCACGCCAGCACCAAGTCCATCCAGCCCACGCTGACGCACTTCACGCCGGCCGGCACCATCAACAGCACCATCTTCTTCGCGATACCGCCCATCGACCAAGCGCAGCATAATCTCCATAAACGCTGCGGCGAGAATACTCGCAATCAAGATCCCAATCATGACCAGGTTGCTCTTGTGATACTTTTCACGACCAGGGGCCTCGTAATCGCTCTTCCATCCGGAATACAGCGCATACGTGGTGAGGATACTGCCCAGGTTACCCCAACCAGAAACAACCGCTGAAGCGGCAGCGACTCCGACCTCGCCGTGGCGGGTTTGGAAAACCTCCGCCGTCCAGGTCATGGTGATTGGAACAGTGGGACCAAGTCCGAAGCCAACGATCAGCAATCCACCATACCGGGGCCAGGGGTTCTCCTCTGAACCGGCGTAGCTGGTCAACAAGAGGCCCAGAATCTGAAGAAGAACTGGGACGGAGAAAAACAGCGCGCGGTGGCGATGGAAGCGATCAGACATTGGAGTGACGAGTAGGATGGCGATAAGATCCATCTGGAACATGTTAGCTTGTGTTTTACCCGGCAACAGAGATCAAAACATACTATCCAAATCGGGGCAGTCAACAGACTCAAATCCACACCACTGAGGTTGGGGTTGATGGCCTGGATGATCAAGTTGGCATACAACTGCACTCCGATGCCCACACCCACAACACCAAAGTACATCACCAGCAGCGGCCACAGTCTCCAGTCCAGGAACACGGCGAGGAGATCACGCATCGTCCACGGTCGCGAGTGGTACACCCGCTTCATGTCATGGTAATGGACCACCGCATCCTGGCCTTGCAGTGCGGGTTTACTCTCTGGGACCCAGCGCATCAGCGCGTTCCGCTTCGGGCGTTCCTCGCCCGGCGGAGTCGGACGATCAGGAAGCCACCAGAGGAGCACGAAGCCAAGAGCGACGGTGATAACACCGTAGACGAGGAACATCCATTGGAAGCCGACGAGGCCCTTGGCGCCATCCATCTCCTGGAAGCCGGCTGAAACCAGGCCCACGACTGCGGCCGAGACCTGGGATGCCGTGAAGTACTGGCCAATTCGTTTGCCGATTCTGGATGGCGGGTAGAAGAGGGTAAGGTAGTACGTCATGCCGGGCCACATGCCTGCTGTGACGATACCCAGGAGCAGGCGCAAGAGGCTGGGGTTTGTTAGTGGGGATCTGGATGCGAGTGAAGAGGGGACGGACGTACTAGAAACTCCAGGCGGCTTTCATTGCAGCAAGACAACTTCCAATGAGACCGACACTGATGACGATGCGGCTCATCCAGACGTGGGGACTCAGGCGGGTCATGATCAGGTTTGAAGGCAGATCGAAGATCACATAGCAGACGTAGAACAGGGCTAGACCAGTTGAGATCTGATGCGGGGTCAGATGAAGGACATCGGCGAGGTCGTGGCCGGAGTCTGAGTTCATGGTCTGTGCCAGGCCTACGTTTGACCGGATGGCCGAGCAGAGGAAGTACAGGATCCAGAATGCAGAGATGATGCGGCGGTCCAGCTTTCTGTAGATGCGCTCAATGTTGGCCACGCTGTGCTCGTCGGATTCGACATTGTCGATGGATGTCTGACTCTCCGAGACCGGTAACTCTGGTTGCTCCGAGACATCCTCTGCAACGGGCTGTTTGTCTCCGTCGACAGCGACGGGATGAGGTTCACCCGACATTTTTGGTTCTATAAGTCTATACGGGAAGTTTTGGCTCCTTTCGGCTCGTAGTCAGTGATCGACTAACACTGATTGCGCGAAGTGTCGATCTGTCCAACACCAGTGGAGCAGAGTATCAACACCACGCCTGAGATATCTGCAAGAATTCAGTCAGTGAAATTCTTCCAGAAGTATGTTCTCCTCGGAGACGCTAGAAGCGCTAGTGGGTTTACCGAGGTCAAGCGTCCCGTCACGAAAAGGCAAAAAAGAAACTTCAAGTTGAAACCTACCTCAATAGACAGTATCTAATAGAACCCTTCGTTCCCTTCTCGCGAGAGGAGAAAAAAAAAGTAGCGGGGAAGTCGACCGCTTTCGGATCTGATAAAGTCGCAAGTCTTGGCGGAGAAAAACAGTCCGACCTCAAAGCAATTTCCAGAAGCCAGTCTTATAGCGCTTATGCACGGAACGCGTGACTCACAATCTCCAACATCCGAAGTGAAAGCTCCGTTGAGGTTGAGATTAGCTCCGGTGAAAAAAACCCTTCCGAGCATCGGTCCCTCCCAACGCGACTTCACCGAGGATAACCTTAATTCAGCTCCCCACTCGCTCGCTTTGGTTTATTTTCCTCTGGTCTGGGCCCTACACGTTTTCTCTTCTCTTCTCCCTTGCAGAGATCTTCGCTGTCAGAATGCTGTTGGCATGAGCCAAATACCAGAAACAATGCAGTGAGTTACCTCTTCAGAGATAACTGCGGTAAACACACCCAGAGAGAGGATCGCTCCAGGGCTACTCTCTAGTGTATCACATCTTAATCTTATCTTCACCGAACGTGTTTGAATATTGCTTTTCCGCCGGTCTCGGGGATATCACGTGGCTGGGGTTCCGAATCGGGTAATCTCATAGAAGACCTCGGGAAGTACTTCGTACTTCATACATCCTTCGATACTCGGTCGAGATTTAGTCCGCTCCTAAAGCTTCCAAGGTTGTGAACGCAACATAACACATTCTGGAAAAACCAGGTCAAATGTTACAAGATGCAGGTTGGCAAATATGAAATGTTGTCCCAAGAGAAAGCATATTTTCCCGCCTTCGCGAGACACTCAAGGGATATTTCAAGCCAATTGGGGTTGAATATAGGAAGAATTGATAGGGCTTTCCACGATTGCTTCAGAAAATATGAAGAAATCCCGAGAGTGGGCACCTGGCACTGAAGGGACGCCGTTTGAGATCCCAATGAAGATAAGATAAAGATGAAAGCCAACAGGAAAACCAAGAGGAGACACGGCAGATAAACTCAATTCACATTGAGTAGCTTTTTGATCAGGCTATCCCCCCAAAAAAGACCTGCTATGATTATTCAAACTCCAAAAAACCATGCCTCTGCAACATGAGCCGGCTAGGTTTCAAGGGTTGACCTTGGATTATGTCGCGAAATTTCGCTACCATTCGACTTTGAACTGTCTATTTTCAATGAGCTTTTGCACTAAGCTGCTCCAACGATTGGTAGATCTGTACGAAGTCAAACTGTATGTTCAATGATTGTTTCCCTAGCCGAGATCCTGCTCCCTATGCTCACAAGTTCGCTATTTTCGACTGCTAGACATACGTTCTCCTATTTTACCCCTTTCTTACAGATGACTTTATTAGCTCAGAGGGATAATAGAAAGTTACGACTGGACTATTGCGCAATCAGACCGGGGATTTCGAAAGGAGCCATGGCCTACCGAGAACAGCCATATACCATGGATCAATGAGGCATTTCGGGACATTTCAAGAGTATAATGTATCACTAAGCATACTGAACTGGCTTTGGTATGTTCGAATGATCGACACTGAACCATATGGAAGGCAAGATGCCGAGATGTGACGCGAATGCATGTGGCACTTGCCCAGGTGCATCTTGCCGCCGTGACAGTCCCAACTTGACCACGGGAGAAATGAGGCCACAGATGGCTGTACTCCTATGTTCACACTGTCCCGTGTATGACGAACTTCCCCTGATTGATTGCATAGTTGGAAGAAGCGTCTTGTTTTCCAACCGCCATCCAACACGGATCGACACTGTAGCAAAGCGCCAAACCACAGGGGTGCGAGGCCCACTACCAGCCAATAGCCTTGACGGCAGCCTGTTGACTACTCTATGTATAGAAATGGAGGTCAATGAACCAGACCAGAGAAAAGCACGAGAGCAATACATTTGATTCAAAGATCAAGGCCGATGTTAGCTGCACACGCATGGTACAGCGAGCCAAGCCACCAGACACAAACCCCATGTCTCAGCCCTAGATAGATCAATGGAGCCTTGAGCTTAATCATTAGCTTGCAACGTAATAACCCAAGCATCTTGGAATGTAGAACTCCGATTACTCATCGTTCATAGTGGGTCTGGGCAAAAGATCCGCATGGCCGCGCGTGCAATTAGGACAACCTGAAATAATCTATTTTTAAGAGCCAACTAGGTTGTCGATCTTATTGAGCGGATCACTAGATTTTGGAGCCGATTGCCTCATATTGCCGCAGCAAGAGTGCCTAGCAGGGATGTTTCAGAAGGTTATGTGACACGGAAGCTCTCCACTTAGGGCTCCGGAGTATACCAACGGCTAAGTTATTTGCGGAGAGGCATTGCAGATGGGATCCACTCGATTCGTAAGTCGTTCTTCAGCTTGACTGGTCGTCTTCAAGGTGCGCTATGAGGGGACCGCTCTTGGATGTCCGTTCTCTATGACCTCACCTTTGTACGTCTGTCGATAATCCTCCAGCTTTCCCGATAAGTCAACAAGCTGACGACGAGATCGACCGTTCTGAGACGAATCCATTCATCAATACCAACTCAGATGATGTGACAATGGACTTCGCTCTTTCCGAGGTGTATGACGGCGGAAGACCATCGAGGTATAAAGGAGGCCTTGAAGTCGTCCTCATGTCTATCCAGAACAATTAATCACAACAACAAACCACTACACACACAACCAATACCATACTACCATCAAAATGAAGGTTTCCGCTATCATGTGCAGCTTCATGGCCGCTGGCCTGGTCGCCGCAGCTCCTCCTGGCCCTCGTACGTGACCCCAAACAATGTCACTTTCGTCCAAAGTCCGACCAACTAACTGGCCATTTAGCTCCATCCGATATCTCTGCTCCTCCTCCTCTTCCCACTGGAACTGAGATTCCCCCTCCTCCTAAGTCCGAGGGCGGCAACGACAACGAGAAGCGCGAGGAAAACCTGCCTCCTGTGCCCACTGGCACTGACGGTCCCCCTCCCCCCAAGCCTACTGGCACCGACATCCCTCCTCTCAAGTCTGAGAATGACAACGAGAAGCGTGGAGATGCACCCCCTCCTCCTTCTCGAACTGATGTTCCTCCTCCTAAGCCTACTGGCACCGACATCCCCCCTCCACCCAAGACTGAGGGTGGTAACGAGAAGCGCGATGACGCTCCTCCACCTCCACCTTCTGGAACGGATGTTCCTCCCAAGCCCACCGGCACTGACGTGCCTCCTCCCCC
>QAGG01000201.1:0-32384 GCA_003138045.1 Penicillium sp. MA 6036
TACATCTACTCCAGTCTCTCCCACAACACCCTGTGAGACCGATACTCCTACTCCCCCTCCTGCTAGTACTACACCATGTGAGACTGATACGCCCACTGCTCCTCCTCCTGCGAGCACCACTCCTTGCGAGACGGACACACCTACCGTGCCCCCTCCTGCGAGTACCACTCCTTGCGAAACCGAGACTCCCACAGTCCCTCCCCCGGCCTCCACTACCCCCTGTGAGACCGAGACTGTGCCTCCCCCTCCAGTTGTCGTGACTACCACCTGGACTACAACCACCTGCCCTGTAACCTGGAGCACCGTCTCAAGCGGAACGACAACATACACCCACCCAGTCACCCAGACCAACACAATCACTGTGACATCTGTGTCTACCTGCACTGAGGGTTGCACTCAGCCTACAACTCCCATTGTTGTTCCGCCCCCAGTGCAAACTACCTCTGTCGAGGTTCCTCCTCCCGCACACACAACCTCCGTCGTTGTGCCTCCTCCAGTGCAGACCACTTCCGTCCAGGTTCCTCCTCCAGTGCAGACTACTTCCGTCGAGGTCCCTCCTCCAGCAAAGACCACCTCTGTCGCAGTTCCTCCTCCGGCTACTGAGCCCACCGCTCCAGCCGCATCTACCTCCCCGGTCTCCCCCGCGCAGCCCACTACCGCGGCCACATCGCCATCGTCCACCACCGCACCCCCCGCTTCTTCCTCGCCTGCTTTCAACAGTGCACCTGCCCAGTTCCAGAAGGGTGTTGCAGCCTTCATCCCGGCCGTCGCTCTCCTGTTTACTCTGCTGTAATCTTTCATGGTTATAATTCGCCAGATGTATGATTCTGCTCTGGTTAGCCTTGGAAACGCGCTTGTTGGAAGAATGAAGAAACAAAAAAATCTTTCAAAAAAATTGTATTCAGCACCGTTCTCTGAGCATGTCAGGATTATGATTTGTGTTCGGCACTCTGGGATGGTTATTAATGGGTTTTATTGACGACTGACGCTCCTTATTTATGGTAATGGAACCCTAATTCTAGTGATATATATTATTTCATCAATTGATACTTATTTTGATATTTGAGTATAGCTCAGTTTACGATTCAATCCCTGGATGTATACTACTAGTCGACTTCAAAAGGCGCCGGCTATACTAGGGACATGTAGTGGTCCAGGCATGACGGAACATGGATGGAGCTCTGTCGTATTAGGCCCCTTTGACCTCTTGGTTTCCACACTTGGGTGCTCACCATAGGTATGACACCTCAATCAAAGTTGTGTGACCTGTGCGAAGTCCTTCGATTCGATGACGAGGAGCATCATTGCCCGAAGGGCCCCCATGGAGAGATGCGGACGCTTCTTCTAACCAGTCGGGATCATGTGCCAAACGAGGTCAATCTGTGTATACTCGATATGGGACATGGTTCTCGCAGAACCGGGAACTTGGTGATGGAGAATTTTGGAGCGATATTCCTGAAATGACCCTGCCAATTGTTTGAGGGGTCCTCTTTTCATACCTTGACGCTGGAATGAGTTGAGTACCTGCAGATCCAGGGCTGAGATCCAGGGTCCAGTATTAGGGCTATGACATAATGCGGCCGATAAGAAGTTTGGCGTGTTTGCATGATGACCCGTGTCCTCATCCGAAGAGAGCTCTTCAAGACTCAAGTAACCGCCAAGTGGCCACAGTATCCCTTTGCTTCCAAATGGCCTAATTTTTGAGTCATATCTTGCAGTCATTTTTCCTATTTACCACCCCCCCCTCAAACCACACCCGGACGCCGATTTCGAGCTTTCACGTAGCTCCATCCGATTGCATCTGGCGCGAAGCCAGCGTTCTATCCGCACTTCGACCGACTATTCGATAGTGCATTTTGCCTTAAATCCGCCCATCTGCTCGTCTATATACGTCTGAAAGAGTGGGTTCATACCATCGATACCGGAGACACCCAACCGCAAATCGCTGACTCCCGCAGCCGGAGCAAAAACACAGATCATGGCGTTCTCAAATCGCCGACAATTATCCAGCTCGCCAATGCTGTCCCTCATTGTGCTTCCCTTCCTTATCTTCCTCTTTAGCTTCGCTGGACCAGTCTCCGCCGCCGGATCGGCCGTCCTGGGAATCGATGTCGGCACAGAATATCTCAAGGCCGCGCTAGTGAAACCCGGTATCCCACTCGAGATCGTCCTCACAAAAGACTCGAAGCGCAAGGAGTCCGCTGCGATTGCATTCAAGCCTACACGCGAGAGCGATGCGCCTTTCCCCGAACGATTCTACGGCGGTGATGCGCTTGCCCTCACTGCTCGCTACCCCGACGACATTTACATCAACTTGAAGACACTTCTGGGTGTGCAGTTCAACGACGGCGCCGATGAGACAGTCAAGAGCTACTGGAACCGATTCCCCGCTCTGAGATTGGAGACCGCTCCCGATGGCCGTGGATCCGTTGCTCTCCGCAGCAACCGGTTGGGAGAGGAGCAAAGGAAGGAGGCTTTCTTGGTCGAAGAAATTCTGGCCATGCAGCTGAAGCAGATCAAGGCTAATGCTGATGTGTTGGCCGGTAAGGGGTCTGATATTCGCGATGTCGTCATCACCTACCCTGCTTTCTACACCGCGGCGGAAAAGCGCAGCCTTGAGTTGGCTGCTGAGCTGGCAGGTCTGAAGATTCAGGCCCTTGTCAGTGATGCGCTGGCTGTTGGTCTCAACTACGCCACTAGCCGCACATTCCCCAGTGTTTCCGATGGCGAGAGCCCCGAATACCACGTTGTGTACGACATGGGCGCTGGATCGACCACCGCTAGTGTTTTGCGGTTCCAGAGCCGCAAGGTCAAGGATGTTGGCAAGCTGAACAAGACTGTTCAGGAGGTTCACGTTATCGGGTCTGGTTGGGATAAGTCTCTGGGAGGTGACTCCCTGAACGATGTCATTGTGAACGATATGGTCACCAAGTTGGCCGAAGAGAAGAAACTCAAGGACAAGGTCACCCCCGCCGAGATCAAAGCACATGGAAAGACCATGGCGCGACTTTGGAAGGACGCCGAGAAGCTCCGACAGGTTCTGAGTGCCAACACCGAAACATCGACCAGCTTCGAGGGACTCTATGATGAAAATGTCAACTTCAAGTACAAGCTTAGCCGTGCCAACTTCGACAAGATGGCGATTGACTATGTCTCTCGCATTGGAACCCCGGTTGAGCAAGCTCTTGCCGCTGCCGGTCTTCAGTTGAACGACATCGAATCTGTCATCCTCCACGGTGGAGCCATCCGTACTCCATTCGTCCAAAAGCAACTGGAGAACTTTGTGGGCTCCTCCAAGAAGCTCCGCACAAACGTCAACGCCGACGAGTCGGCTGTTTTCGGTGCTGCTTTCAAGGGAGCTGCCCTTAGCCCTAGCTTCCGTGTCAAGGACATTCGCGCCTCTGATGCTGCTTCTTACCCGGTCTCCTTGAAGTGGAACTCGGATGGTAAGCAGAGAAACCAGAAGCTCTTCACTGCCACTTCTCAGGTCGGACCCGAGAAGCAAGTCACCGTGAAGAACCTGGAAGATTTCGAATTCAGCTTCGCTCAGCTCGTCGGTGAAACTGTCGAGCAGCCCATTCTCAGCGTCCAGACTCAGAACCTGACTGCGTCTGTTGCCAAACTGAAGGAATCTTTCGGCTGTACTGCTGCCAACATCACTACCAAGTTCGCAATCCGCCTCAGTCCCGTGGATGGTCTGCCCGAGGTTGTGTCTGGTACTGTCAGCTGTGAGGTTGAGTCTGAGAAGAAGGGCATCGTCGAGGACGTCAAGGGATTCTTTGGCCTCGGAAAGAAGGAGGAGCAGGAGGCCCTCGGTGAAGACGGCGAGCCTCGTGAATCGATCACTCTCGAGCCCGAGACCGAGTCATCCACTACCACTTCCGCTAGCTCTAAGACTACCAGCACTTCTACCAAGGACGCTAAGCCGACCCCTTCTATCAAATTGGAGGTCATCCCCATCAAGTTGAAGTCGGTGGCCCTTGGAACCCCGGCTCCATCATCCGAAGAGCTCCTCCGCATCAACAACCGTCTCTTCGCTTTCGATACCTCGGACCGTGACCGCATCCTTCGCGAGGAGGCCCTCAACGAATTGGAATCTTTCATCTACCGTAGCCGTGATCTCACAGACAACGAGGACTTCGCCAAGGCAGTCAAGCAGGATCAGCTCACTACTCTCACCGAGCGAGTCTCCAAGGCCAGCGACTGGCTCTACGAGGAGAGCGACAACGCCAAGACAGCCGAGTTCCAGTCTCAGCTCAAAAGCCTCAAGGAGATCGTCAACCCCGCACTGAAGCGCATGAAGGAGAGCTCTTCTCGGCCCGCTCGTGTCAAGTTGCTTCAGGACATGCTCAAGAACGCCGAGTCCATGAAGGACCTGATCAAGAACCAGATCGAAAACGACGAGCAGATCTATTCCTCCGCCCTCTCGGCTTCCGCCACATCCACCGAGTCCGAGGCCCCAACCGAGACCCCGGCTTCCGATGAAGGTCTCGAAGACCTCGAAGAGGATGCCTACTCCAGCTCCTCAACCACCTCAACTAAGAGCGCCGCAACCCCCAAGCCAACCGGCCCCAAGTACTCTCTCTTCACCCCCTCCGACCTGACCGCCATCACCCAGGCGTACGAGTCCACCGGCCCCTGGCTCGAGACCCAGCTCAGCCTCCAGGAGAAGCTGACTGAGTCCGACGACCCCGCTCTGACCGTCGTGGAAGTCGACTCTCGACTCCGCGACTTTGAGCGCATCCTCAACCGCATGTATGAGCGGATGACCGCTGCCGCTGGACAGAAGAAGAGCAGCAGTGGCAGCAAGAAGAGCTCGAAGGACAAGAAGTCCGACGAGAAGAAAAAGACCAAGGAGTCGAAGAAGGAGAAGGAAGACCTTCCCAAAGACGAGTTGTAAAATATTGCTGGTTTTGTTTGCATCTGTTTGTCATTTTCGTACAGAGCATTTCCTAACGCAGTTCATGTATCATGCACACTATATCGCTACATTTTGGAAGATAGACAAAGAACTGCAATGGAGTTTGGGCAGAGCGTTAGCCATTTATACTCTTCATCTTCCCGACAGAGACTGTCCTAGTCTATAGGTCAAACTTTCCGGTCCGAGTCTACGCTCCAAAGATCCCTTCGCGTCGCAGTGGCTATTGCGGGGGACCAGCAACATCCAACCACCTAGTGAAATACAGTGGTGTTGCATAAGTATTTGACCTTGACACTTCGGCCTCAGACAAAGTCGTTTGATATCTAATCATACAAGCAGCTCCAGACGATGTAATATCTGGAAGATAGCAAAAAGGACAGCAAAAAAGAGTCTTAAAAAGATAACCAAGTTTATAATACAAAACCTTGGAAACCGATCAGGTTAAAACTAGGATTCCAAAGTACTGGAGGTCAAATACTTATGCAACGCCACTGTAGAAGCTAGTGATGACAGTGTACAATAGCCACACGGGCCGATTGGGCTACAAGGTAATCACGGAGCTCATGGGAGAGTTGCGTGACGATTGAAGGGGAATCAGTTGCTCGCTACAGCCCTGCCTAGGGTATTGGGGTGCGGCGAGAAGACTTTCCAGATTCGATTTATAACATCTTGTCCAAAGCTAATTCTGTCGCCAAATAAACCTCATCTCAAGGTTCCAAGACAGCTAGCTATTTTCACCCTACGAAGCAGAAGAGTACGATTCTTGTGGAGGACAAAATCAAGCATAGCATGCGGCGGAGAAGTCGTCGCGTCTCCGTTTCACAGCCAAGATCCCACCTAACAGTTGGAGATTAAAGAGAGTATGTGGGATCTCAGCCGTCATTCCCCATGTCGCGAAGACAGTGTGCCACTAGATCTTTGACCAGCGCAGAAGAACCGCCGCAGCGATGACTGGCAGCACACTGACCAGCTCGCCCAGTCCCGCAAACTTCGGCGGAATTCGTGCATTGACAAAAGCGCCTGCTGCGAGAAGGACGGCAAATGTGTTATACACGAAACTCCAAAAGAAATTGAACTTGATGCGGTTGACGGACTGGCGACTGGCGTTCATCATGGCGAGGATTCCAGCCAGAGAAGGTCGCATGAGAACCACATCCGCGGCAGACTGGGCGACATCTGTGCCTTCATTCATGTGAACGCCGATAGTAGCTTGCGCGAGAGCTACGGCATCGTTTGTGCCGTCACCGCAGAATACGACGACTGGTTTCTTGTGATCGTTGCCTGCACCGAGGAGTCTCTGGATGTAGTCCTTTTTGTCGATTGGGGAGCTTCGAGAGCGCACATTGCTGCTTGGGATGTCGAGCTTAGATGCCAAAGATTGGACTGCCCCGTCATCGTCACCGGAGACAATATGCACTGTGACACCGGTCTTTTGCAAGGTCTTGACTGTCTCCGCAGCGTCAGATCGAAGCTCATCTTCAAGACCATAGACGGCGTGTAGCACATCATCAATGGCGAAGCAGAAGACAGTGTAGCCCCGAGCAAGCAGAGGCTGGACGAATTCATTGTCCGACAACTTGAGCCATCGTGAATTACCAGCTTGAAGTTTCTGACCATTGAACATAGCCTCAACACCTCTACCAGTCAGACTCTTGGGGTCATGGACAGCAATAGGAACGACTCCTTCATCCTTGAGGTGCGCGGCAACAGAAACCGAAACTGGATGGCGACTATTCTCGATGAGACCCAGAAGGAGCGATAGCTTTCCCCCGTTGAAACAGTCTTTCGCGACAACTGATAGCTTCCCTCGCGTCAAGGTACCGGTTTTGTCAAAAACAACGTGCGATGTCTTATGAGCCACTTCAATCGCATCTGCCGATTTGAAGACGATGCCTTTCTCCGCTGCAACTCCACTGACAATCACAATGACCATAGGAACAGCCAGACCAATAGCACAGGGACAGGAAACGATGAGGACAGTGATGGCGTAGGTGATTGCCTGGATTGTAGCCTCGGATCCAGTATATCCCCGAACAGTTATGCCTACCGCGACCCAGATGACAAAGGTGATAATGGTCAATGCCACGACGACCGGGACAAAGTAGGATGCTACCCGGTCTGCGAGGTCCTGCAGCTTGGGCTTTGACAGTTTGGCCTCATCGACCATCGCAGCTATGGCGTTGATGGTATTGTCGCCAGGCAAACGATTCAGTCGCACTGTCATCACTCCACTGCCATTGATAGAGCCAGCGATAACCACGGACTTGGGATATTTCTCGACAGGTCTAGATTCTCCAGTGACCATAGATTCGTCAACTTCAGACGACCCTGTGATAACGGTACCGTCGGTCGGGATTCTAGTGTCAGGTAGAACCTTGAAAGTATCACCGTATTGGAGCAGTCGTGCATCGATCTCACGTTCCACATTCCCATCTTTGTCAATCAAGGTGGCAGTTGGTGATTGCAATGACCGAATAGAAATTGATTCGACGGCCCTCTGACGAGCAATAGCAGCAACCCATCGACCAACCATAATCAAGGTGACCAGGAGAGTGCTTGTTTCAAAGAACTGTCCCGTCGAGAGTGGCTTCTTGGCGACCAGATATCCAAAGGAGACGACAGAGAAAACGTAGGCCACACTGGTGCTCAAGACGATCAACAGATCCATCTCAATGACCTTTGAAAACACAAGCGCCTTCAGGGCCTTTGGATAAAAGGGCCCCGCGATCACGACCTGCACAATGGTAGCCAACGCGAGGGAGGCGGAAGAATAAGCCACTTCTCTCTCTGGTAGCGGAGCCCACGCCATAACCAAAACCGGAATTGTCAAGACGACAGAAAGAAGCGTCATATATCCAACATGTCGAACATGCTTGCTGCCAGCCTCCAACGACGGGTCGCCACGGGGAGGTGCAACTTGAATCGGTGGGCCAAAATGCCGCTCAATGAGGCCCCGAGCACCCACTATATTCGGATCAAATGCAACTCGGACGGTCTGCTTATCCACAATTTTCATGTCAATGACTCCATCGGGCCACGACTGCCCAACTAGCTTTTCAGCTTCGTCGGGGACGATCAGATCGAGACTAGATCCTTGGTTCTGAACTCTTTCGCACTTGAATTCAGTCGTTCGCTCCAGATGCTTCACAACTTCTTCCACCGAGCCAAGGCGAAGATCAATGTTGAACTCGGCCCGCGAGAGAACCAGACTGGTTTTCAAGTCTTTAACGGCGGGTACAGTAGCAAGTGTTCGGTTCAGCTTTGTTTCACACCCGGTGCAAGTCATACCCGAAATGCTGAGAACGACATGCTCGTTGCCACTAGTCTGATTTTCGAGGTCAGAAATCCCCTGGGTATGGAGTTCTTTAATTTCAAGTCCAGGATCTTGGAGTGGCGAGCAGCAAGTATCCGCACAAGACCCTTGGGTGCTGACTGGCTGATTCTTTTCATTGCAACAAGAGTCGTTTGCGTTGGGCTGTGGTCCCTTCAGGCCATCCAACTTCGGCGATTGGCAGCAGGAGCTAGAACAGATGGGCTTAGAGGGCGCCTTGTCGGTCATTACCTCTGCCCAGCTGCAGCAAGGCCCTTCAATCCTACCGGCCGAAGTTGCCGAGGTCGCCGAAGTCGCCGCACATAGAGCAATCTTCGCCCGGCATGAGCCTGGTACAATGTAGCTGGGGCCATTGTCTATGACAAGATCATCACTCTCGCAGCAGGATCCAGACCAGCCGCCTTCATACACGGGATCCTTACCACGGGGGGTTTTTGGGCAGCAGGACTCCGGAGTTTCGGCACGTACGGGAGATGGTGCCGTGGCGATTTTGCGTTCGGAGCAGCACGGCTTCAAGCATTTGCTTCCAACATCAGGCTTCTTTGGGGCCTTGTCCTTGTAACGAGAAGAAACAGCGCGGGGACTGGCATCCTGGTCGGATCTGGTGCTTTCGCTTGAAACTCTTCGCAGATTGCGATCTTTCCCAACGGCTTGATATTTGGAAAGGGAGCCATTGCTGCGACTGGAATCCAGTGACTTGCGAAGAAGAGACTGAGTGGACGACTTCTTAGAACACTGCTTACCCTTGGGTGAGTGGCGCTCGCGAATCTCGCAGCAAGTCTCTTGGCCAAGTGCGATCAGAGAGCGACAAATACATCCGAGGGCTTGAAGAGTGGCGCCATAGCGGTCAAGGGCAGAAAGACTATGGTGGGTGCATGCCTTGTGCTCAGTAGACCCATCGCATGCTGGCAAACATTAGCAACGTTCAAATCTGGATCCCACAAAGCTGAGGCTCACAACTGGACTTACCGCTTGGGTCAGAGCATGAAGCTTTGGAGTTCATCGAGCACTCGCGCATTGCCAGACGGTCAATGCAAGAAGCGTCGCAGCATGGTCCGACCTTGTCACGGCAGCAATCAGGCGCGTCGGTTTGGTCCTTGGGGGCCGTCTCTTCGCAGTTACCAGCGGAGCAGCAGTCGTCCGGACTGCCGGATTGAACTTCAGGATGGCTCAGAGCCTTTCCTGGCAAAGACCGAGCACCATCACCATCGCAGCAAGAATCCGGACCATTGTTTATCTCAGTCGAAGGTGCGGTTGGCGTACCCACAGCTTCGGGAGCTGGAGCCGGTGGACCACAGCAAGTCCCACACATTGTTGAAGTTTTGTTCTTCTTTAATTTTGAGACGCGCAAGCTTGTGAATCGTTGGAGTGGTCTTTCTGGACTTTGGAGGAGGGTGAGTCCGCTGGCTGCGCGTGACACGTGAATGCCAAGGGCGGCCAATCACCAACTCTTGGAGACTTCTCCCTTTCTCTGTTAGTCACAGAATCAGTATGTCGGAATGGACGTCGAACAAGATGCCATCGGCATCGGAATGATCGATTCTAGTGGGTTGGTTCGTTTCCTTCTCGCTATCCACTCTGTTACCCTGTTACACTCTATTAGATGGAATTGCTCCACATTTGTCTCTCGACGTCCACATCGAAATCAATCCGAGGATATCCATGGACCAAGGCACATCCTTCTCGATCAATAATATTGAGTCTAGTTCATTTGGATTTGGATTGTTGCAAAAGAAACCGAGATCCATGGATCCACCGAATATGAGAGGTTTTTCAGACGATGGCGTTGTGAATTCTGCCTCCTCACAATTTCCCCTCATCCAAACGTGAGAATACAACCCCACCCGGCTGAGAAGCCTCGTCTATGTCCCAGATAATCCTGTGCGCCTGCTCTCTGGGGCTCACCTCGAACGAAAATTTGAAATATGACGCATCGGCGCAAGTGTACCTCCCTCTTCGTTTCCCCTCGTCATGACTTAAGGCCCATTCAAAGACATTGCCACACAAATGACAAAGTCGATAGCATTGGGAACGCAGAGATTGGAACAAAACAACAAGGCATTCTTTATCAACGGGGTCCAACGCAACTTCCAGTATAGACTTATAAGTCTGGTTAACATATTTGCCCACATATGCATCGAGCGGCAGTGGTCGTGTCCCGGGAGCATGTTCTTTTGCAAAACAGGCCTGCATACTTTCAAACCGTTGAAGCTTCCGTTGCTTTCCTTCTTTGGACAGCCTGAAATAGTCTGCCTGGGCTGGAAATCCAAATAGCGCTTCGATGAGAGTGCAACCAACCCACCCAGCGACGTCACCCACAGCAATGGCGTTGGTAAGAACAACGACTGCCGACTGCGTCTCTGGAAACAAAGCAAGGAATGAGTAATAACCCACTGTCATGCCTTGGTGATATATAATCAGTTGAGACTCGCTCCCGCTACCCAATACGGGCAGATTTGGGTTACCACCCATTGCTCCCACCACGCTTGGGAGATGCTCGCAGCCAGCCAAAACAGTAAGCGTGTTTTGGGAACAATTTGTTGATTGAAATTTGAGGTCTGATAATTTCAGGAATCTGACTCAAAATTGACTTGCTGGGTGTTCCAGTCTCTTGGCTTGCATCTAAAGTCGCTTTTGACCACCGCAGAAGATCGTTCACGGTAGAGTAGGCGCCGCCCGATGCTTCGAACAATGTTTCAGCAAATGGTTGTCTTTTTGGCAATTCATAGGCTTCACTATCACTCAAGCATGCGTATGCCTTGGAGACATTGGCCTCTTGGAAGGCTGGTCGAAGGGTGGTACGACCCATACCAACAGGGTGGAAAATTTCTTGTTGTAGATATTGATGAAGGGGCAATTGTGTCAACTCCTCAATGATCAGTCCAGCGATGGAGTATCCCCACACGAAATATATCCAGGTCTCTCCAATCGCGGCCACCCGAGGAATGTGGTGGACTATCTCCAACAAAGAGTCCGCCGGTAG
This sequence comes from Penicillium sp. MA 6036, assembly GCA_003138045.1. Classification (NCBI taxonomy): domain Eukaryota; kingdom Fungi; phylum Ascomycota; class Eurotiomycetes; order Eurotiales; family Aspergillaceae; genus Penicillium; species Penicillium sp. MA 6036. Next base: position 11,236 of record QAGG01000201.1, read on the forward strand.
TAACATTTCACCATCACCCTGGAATGCAAGATGGAGCGCAGCCCCACCGGATAATCCAGAACGATGGGCGAGAAAGTCTCCGATGCTGACTTCTTTAGCAAACTGACTATCTTGGTGGGAAAACCTCGGTAAAAGTTGTCGCACAGGAGTGTTCCATTCGAGTTTACCATTTTCAACTAACTTGCCAATGCCAGCAGATATCATGGATTTTGTGAGGGAGCCGACTCCGTACAGGGTGTCTGAATTTGTCGGGGCGGCGCTTGCAGCATCTTGAAATCCAAAGTTGTCGGTGTGCGCAACACTGCATTGGTGCAAGACACCAAATGAAACCCCGGGGACACCTTCATTAGAACATATTTCTTCTATCGAAGACTTGGATTGATGAAGTCGTTCAATGATTGACGCCGTAGATGAATTAGTCCTGAATTTTGCTACATCAGCTTGCTTATTAGGGGAAGAGTGCGTCAAGAAATGCAGGAAATGCCTACATGTTGAGTTACGTAGAATGGAAGTTGAAGCGTTGGAGAGGAACAAATTAAATATTGACGAGGGACTACCAAGGTGAATTTTTTTTAAGTCGCAAAGTCACTCGGCCTGGTACCGGCCACATCCATGGACACATATGCCCATGCAAGCCCATCTCAAAAGCAAACAGCTGACAACGAAGCCGATGACAGCGCATCAAAACAAGCGACAGCCTCCACTTAGGCAGCCCCGCCTCTTTGACCTGACCTTGGAAGGCTCCCTGACTGATCACCAACAGACAAGCGTAGAGCTGATTGGTTGACGGGGAGACCAGGGTACCATGAGATGAAACCTCCCGCTGACAGGCCTAATTGTATACATCTGATCTGTACCTATGTTTGACATCGGAAAAAATATAAAGTCTGATGCTAAGGGAATGTGGCAGATAGCCTTCAAACGTGTTCAGGAATATTGGTCTAAGCCACAAAGAAAAAAGATTAACAATGTCAGAAATTTCGTCTCTTGAAGATCGTGTGTACACACAACCTTTGATTGACTCCTCGAAAGCTTCAATGTCATTGTTCCTGACATCAATACCGCATCTATAGCACATTGCTAGAAATACTAGCCACAGCATGTTAATACCTCGCATGAGGTGCTGCACTTGACTTGACAGAGCTGTGACCAATCAGTGGAAATATCAACACCCGACGCAATCGCTGGAGCAGAGTCTGATCCAAGCTCCGGCTGCACAGTAGCCGAATGAACCCCATAGCTATGAAAACACTCGTTCATCGTGTTCGCGATCTGCACAAACTCGGGGATCGTTTTCTTGGAAATGGTGACGTGGACGGATGCCAATGCTTTCTCTTGGTTGAGCCGCCAGACGTGGAGTTCGTGGACGGACAGAACACCTGGAATCTGAAATTCATTGCAAATATTAGTTTAGCACTACAGAGAAGAAGCGAGAACATACTGTTTCGAGATCATGTTTGATGTCTTCGAGGTTGATACCCTTTGGGACACTTTCAAGCAGAATCTTTCCCGAGCTCCTCACTGTGTAAAGAGCAGGTTAGCGTCGAGCATGAAGTTAAATCCGAAGTGGTTACAGACCTAAAGGAACCGAAGTCGTGAGGATGACAAGGGCAATAGCCATACTGATTGCAGGGTCTGCATAGAAGCGAGCCGGGGACGTGGTGAGCCAGATCACCAGCGCCGAGATGATGACACCGACATTGTTTGCAGCATCGCCTATCACATGAATCAAGACACCTAGCATGCCAAGATCATATCCACTCTTCGAGGGCTGGTGATTGTTATGGCGATGGTTATCGTGTAGGACGAATACCTATATCCAGATCAGTACACTTCAAAGAGGTTGATTCAGAATAAAAGCCCACCTGCTCTGTACCAGTTTCCGTGTTTCCGGAACTCTCCGTAGCATTAGAAGTATCGGAGTGTTCGCCGTGAGAGTGGCCGTGGGAATGGCCATGCTCTGGAAGATGGGTTGGATTAGTAGACCGACAAAGTAGATATGATCGTTCTGGACATACCGTGCAGAAAAGAGGCGCTGATGATGTTAAGAGCAAGGCCGACGCAGCCAATGATGAGCACAAGTTTTGGCTGTTCAACGACTATGATTTAGTTAGGAGGGCCAAAATTTGGAGTTCAGGATATCACGTACCCTGCACAGATACAAATCGCTCTATAGATTGAAGGAATATACTAACACCCAAAGCGAGAAGGAAAACACCGTTGAAGAAGGCACCAAGAAGCCGAGAGCGCTGCCACCCAAAGGAGAGATCTTGTGGAGAGTCTTTCTTCGCCGAGATCTGGTTTTGATTAGGGACAAGCGTGAAATATTTGAAGGGGTGTCATTTACCTTCAAAGCAGCAAACGCAACGATGAATCCAATCAAGTCATTTAGCTAAGAAGGATCAGCCGATGAAGATATCGAGCCACACAAATAGGGACGTACGTAGTGGAATGCATCTGCCACAAGTGCAAGGGATTTTGTATAGAATCCAACTAGGTGGCAAACTATTAGTACAGATATGGTGAGAGAATGTTCGCCGTGATCTTACCGGATATCTCTGCAATGAAGAAGCAGAAAGATATGGATATCACCAGTTGCAGCCGTTGAGACTGAGTTAGATGCAAACCCATGGTTGGAGAGGTTACCAGTGTGAAGTTGAATGTGAAGTAGTAAAAAAAGGCACTGGAGTAGGCTGGAGGGGAAAAGAGAAAGCAAAAGATCAGGGGGTGAGTCAATTCAGTTCTTAGGCTAGCGAGACTCGGTCCGGAAGTCTGGTGAGTGGAGTGGCCAAACGGACTTCTTCTAACGCTGGTCAGTTATTGGTGTAATTTCGACCCGTACAGTTGTCATTAGGCAGCTGTAACTCTGCTACGATTGGCATCTTCCAAGTTGTCAAAGACATGCTCTGTAGGAATTTTGCAGATCATATTACTGAACTTCCAAGATTATTATATCAGGTTTAGTTTTTTTCTCGAGAGAGCTTGCCAGAGTTGTAGCAAAAGTCCGGTCGATCAGCGTGCTCGGGTTGGGCGGGATAAATTGGTGTCACCCGCCGAAGGTGCCAGAATTCAAAATGGAAAAAAGAACGGAACGTTCATCCACACTGTATAGACCCCCGGGGGCCTTGAAAATCATGATGATCTTACAGTTTGTATTTTCCGCTCTGATCTTATTGTATCTTGAGACTAGACGATTCTATCCTCATCAGTATAGTTTATGAAGCGATGCTAGACAACCAGCACCAACTGACCAAACATTTGGTAGAGTTGCCCCAAAGTCTTGGCTTGCCAGACTTGCCAGGCTCACATCGATTAGCAACTAGCGATAAGATAGGGAGGTAGCCCACTGGACCGGATTGACTTCACGGGCGGACCCGTTACAGCTGTAAACATAGAAGATTTGGATCTTGAGAGGTTAAAATACGCAAGAGCAATTAGCATAATCCATCTTCAGATAGAAATGCGAGTGGAGAATTTTGTTGGAGCCCCCTGCTGCCACTGGTGTGGCCTCCAATCACTCCAAGGTTCGGGCGTCAAGAGGTGAAGACATCTTGCGAAAAATAGCTAAACACCAACGGTCTCTATACTTCACCCCCGTGTGCATGATGAAGTTAAACGGCAATTATTGGGATCTCCTAGGAGCCTGGGCTCATTCTAAAAAGCCTCCTAGGTGCGGGAGGTCATTCTGGGTGCTTTCGTGCATAGGAGACCGAGAAACCTGGCACTTGGGGGCACGGTACGATCGAAATGATAGACAGAGGTCAAAATAAAGTTATTTAAGCACCAAGCAAGACGTCGAAGAGTCGAAAGATTTCCACGTCTATTGGTCAAAGGGGAGTTCGCCCACAAGGTCCTCACCCCCAAGGTCCTCACCCGCAATGCCCGCAAGGTCCTCATTTTTACCGTCAACGCCAGCACTCAACACCAAGACCTAGCTTGCCGCGTGAGTATTACTTCATCAAGCAAAGTGCAACAGCTTCAACATAATATTCGAACCTTGAAATTTCTTTCATCGCTTTGATGCATCTTACTCTATGCCTACCGGGCGCTTCGCGTCTTTGAAACTGCTTACTCATCTGGCTCGGATTATACATTACCCGACATTGGAGGCTTGCGCAACACTTGTCCCCTATCAACATGGAAAGTATTGGATTGAGCCTTGAAATGCCGAGGTCAAGTTGGAGATTCGAATCGCGAAAATATTTTGGGAACCTTGTATGACCATGGTGTTGACGTCTTTCCACCACCCTAGTCGGTCAATTTCAATCGTGTTGACATACAGATGCTCACACAGACGCGCAGCCTATGCTAGTTTCCAGTCGAGATGAGCCATCAAAGCTCAAATCTATGTCTGTTTTCTTTGACCCACTGCTCAAGGCTCAGTGGAGACTTGCCCGTGTACTTTATAACGTTGCCCAACGCTTCAGGATACTCAGCTGCATTGAGCGACTTTCCTGCGTCGTGCACCGCGTCATGGACCATCCAAGCAGCAACTGGCGGAGGGATTCCCATATCACACATCTGCCTCAACGCCTCTTCTTCTCCAATGCTGACGACTCGAACAGACCTTCCCAGAACACTCCCAATCACACCCATCGCGTCTTTCAGAGCCAATTTCTCCCGTCCAACAATCCCTACCACATGTTCCCGGCCACCGTGAGCAAGGATTCTACCGGAGACCCGTCCCACGTCATCTGGGGAAATAAAATCGAACTCGGCGTCAGGGTTAGGTAGCTCGACCTCTCCTTTGAGAATACCCATTTTAGAAACCAGCGAATTGCTGGAGAAATAAGCCGGACGAATCGCAACAAAATTCTCATTTCCGAACACCTCCTCGAGTTCAATCTCCACTTGTGCATGGCGGAAGGCAATGAAGTCGGAAGATGGTGTGGCGCGGATATCACCCACAACAGTAAAGCTGCTTAGGAAGACGACATTTTCGATACCGCCGTTTTGAAGGGCTCGTAGACTGTCCCGCATCTTACCATCCCCGACAACATATATAAAAGCCACGGTCGCACCAGATTCGCGCACGGCAGCTTCGACAGTTTCCGGCTTGGTGAGGTCCGCTGCGATCCTGTTGAACTTGTAGCTGCTTAGCTTTGGGATTGGCTTTGCGGGGTCTCGGACAGCGAGAGTGACGTTGGCGCCATCTTGGTGGGCTTGCAACGCTGCGGCAGAGCCAACATCGCCTGTTGCACCAAAGACGATGACGTTTCGCTTGACGGCCATTTCAAATTTTCACTGGGTATAATTGATGGGACCGTAGATATTTGGCGATGGGACTCCGGTGATCTTTGCTCTTTTCTCCGATGTTCTTCTATAGAAGCGGTGTGGGATGTGGACTTGAGCGTCAAGATGAACTCTGCCTTAATGCAAGGTCAATTTCGTTGCCCTGGTAATGATCGAGTATGCAGGTCAATCGTGCACCCGTGGACGTCGGGTTGATGCTGATTGATAAATGGTCGAGTTTTCGCATCATACCGTTGCAGCAGGTGGTCTTTGGACCCACACCGAAGCAATGGATTTCCGAGATACCCTACTCCTCGTAGCCGTGATCCTTGACCGTTGATGAATTGGAAGCAGAGTGATGAAATCCAATTGTGTGAGCGTGAGTGTCAATACTTTCGGTCGCAGTGAGTGAGATCTCTGCCAAGCTCGGAATCTATCCATGGATGGTGCATGCACTGTGCTGCTCACCATCTCCGCGAGGGGTATCGATGGATGCTACAACGAAGAAACTACAAGGTCATATAAAACAGTTCCAAATGTCATATTTCCCAAGTGTACCTTTCAATTTGATGTTCCTCGCCATTTCCAAAATCATAACGCTTTCGAGTCTTCGACCGTTCGAAATTCAAGCAAAACTCGAGCATCTCCCAATTCAAAGGTTTCAAGTCGAACGCTCAATCATCATACTCATCGTCCTCTGCCAGTCCGGCGCCAAGACCAGCACCAGCACCGACCCCGGAAGCCCCACCAAAGCCTCCCCCGAACCCACCGCCAATTCCGTCACCAATGGAGCCGCCGCCACCGCCGCCTCCGCCCAAAGCGGCGGCGATCCCATCACCGAGACCCGCGCCGAGGCCAACGCCCTTATCACCACCGCCATCTTTGCCTATCATTTTAAGTCAGCAAGTGCAAGACTTGCGTTATTGCTCATTTTACGAACAGAAAAGATCGGCTAGCTCACCGGTCGGGGCGGCAGCAGCCACAAGGGCCATACTGAAAAGCGCGAAGAGGATGTTGCTCTTCATCTTTCTTGATCAAACTAGATCATTCCGTCAGTCAAGTGCTTCTCTCAATATGTCTCTCATGAAAGAAGGTCACTCTTACCGAAGGCTTTCAGGTGGATCAAGGCAAGGTTGTGATCGTTCTAAGGCTCTGAGAACTGGTGGGTTAGTGGGCAAGTAGCTCCATTTTATATCTCGGGTTCGGTCTTCATGAACCCCATCGAGTAACATGCTGCCTTGACAAATCTGCTCAGATCACGCCGTCGATGACTCAAATCAAGTTGTATGGTGTGTTTCATCAACGAGACCCTTGAAAGCCGTCTAGTCTGAAGCCTGGCTCCGAATTTTCGGACGGTCTAGTCCTGATGCATCCGAGATTCAGTGTCTGTGAGCATTGACTGTCTCAAATCTTCATACCTCCGTGTGTGGTAGTTGCTCATATACATGGTAGCAAGACACATGTCAATGAAATCTACCAAGGCGTTTTAACAAGGTCTCATACTGCGTATCCTCCGGACTTCCAAGTGTTCTGTGGATTCCATGTTATGCTAACGTTATCAACTAGGACGATGATAACCTTACTTCAACTCCACGCTTTTGAGACCCTGAGTGAGGTCTGTCAAGGGCAATGACGCCGCTTTAAAACTAGTCCACCCCCTTGCATTGGTCCCCTGATCTGAGGTAAGCTCACGTTGTACGATGATCGGAGGTGTGGCTTGTTGTATGAACCTTGCCGGGGAGTGAAATGTAAGCAACCCAAGTAGTCTTCCAAGGCCATGATAGGTGGAAGCCACAATGGTAGCAATTTGAACATACATCTAGGCCTATCAAGATATGCTAGACCTCTGGATCATTGGGAGATTGACCCATGAGATATTTATCCTTTATCATGATATTACGAACTTACTACGAAGTAAGTACACCGATTTTCGGCACCAGGTCTCTACCTTACGATGAAAGTATGGAGGCACACTGATCGCAACGGGAAAATACATACAAATGGTACTACCTGGCCCGGTTTGTGATGACCTAGGTGCCTGATATTCAAACAGGGGCCATAGTGCGTTCGAAGTTGCGACTAGGAATCATTATCCTTCAACAGCTGAACAGACAGACTGACCACAAGGTTCTTAAAACTATGAGTAATGTGACTGTATTCTGTCTATTCTTTCTATACCTATCTTCATTGTACTAGTGTTTGTTTAACGCCTTCAATTTCACGTAGACCAAGAACATTCTACTGATTCCAGATCTAAATCCTAGAAGAAGCGATCGGTGCCTGAATAATGCAGGCAATTTGTTTGTCACTCCCGAGGTCGTCCATCTCTTTTTCCCTTCGTGGCTCTGCTCGGGTGAGGGTATCTTTCTCATCTAGCAATCTTTCTACGCGGCCTAATACCCATCCGCATGAGTATATAGTCGAGATATCTCTCCTGTTCCACTATCCTGCTTTTGCTATTGCTTTCATTGCAGCACTAACTGCCTGTCAACACGGGGCGAAGGCTTTCTTCGCGGTGGAGCATAATAAAGAACAGGCTCCTGGATTAATCATAGAGTAAGGGCAGCTAGTCAGATTTCAAAGAGTTCGAGCCGATATGAATGACCCTGAGTCTATTGCAAGAGCTGTCATAGCATCGGGAGCAAAATGTGCCTTGATCTGGAAAATCTCACACCTCTTCACGTGCTTATCTTAACCTGTGGAACAAGTCTTCCATTATTGCAGAGTAATTTTCAATCCTAGCCAGCATAATCCAAGCCATTATGAATGAGTGTTCTAGATGGTTGTAGCCAGTCGAACCGGCTAACACATCGTCGTAGAGAGTTGTCCAAATAGGGACTAGTGCCCCGCCTACACGCTAAGCCCAATTGGTAAGGGAAAAGTTCGCGATGCTCTTTCCTCCTTCACCTCCCAACCCCACCATCACAGCCATTTTACAAGATGGAGAAACCGGAAATTATTGAATCGCCGCGCAAGCGCCAGAAGACCGATGATGCCGGCTCAATTGCCATCTCCTTTGGCGGTGATGGCGCAGCTGACCTCCCGCCCGCCGCAATCGCCGATGCCCAGACTCAGAAGGAAATTGAGGTTGGAATCACCGAGTTTGTTAGCAATGACACCGAAGGTTTCGCAGGTATTTTGAAGAAGAGGTCAGTTATCAATGTTTTACAAACCAAGACCTTCACTAATTCCTGTGTGTAGATACACTGATTTCGCGGTTAATGAAATCACGACCACCGGCGAAGTCGTCCACCTCCGAAACACCAAGGCACCCCACACTGGCAACAACTCCAAGCCCGAGACCCCTGCTACCGCGCCCGCATCGGATGTCAAGCCCGCCGAGAACACCGAAGGTGCTCCCGCCGAGGCGGAGGCTCCAGCTGAATTCAAGGTGTCGGAGGAAGACCACGCTCTGCTCGTCGAGTACTTCGGCGCTAAGAATGCCACTGATATTATTGCGCTTCATGCGAAGGCAATGTCTAAGCCCAAATCTCGACCGAGCGAATTCGGTCAGGTTACCGTCCAAGTGACCGACCGTGATTTGCGCACCAAGATTCACCAAGCTATCCGTCGCATCTTTACATCGCAGCTCGAATCTACCACCGACTCGGAAGGCAACATGGGGATTATCGCCGCGGCCAACCGTTTCAAGCGCGAGGTGACATCAGGCCGTGGAAATGGCCGGTCCAACAACAACCGCACCAACTGGGAAGAGCTTGGTGGCCAATATCTGCATTTCACGCTCTACAAGGAAAACAAGGATACCATGGAGGTCGTCTCATTCCTTGCGCGCTCGCTGAAGATGAACGCCAAGGTCTTCCAATTCGCTGGAACCAAGGACAGACGTGGTGTGACTGCCCAGCGTGTCTGCGCCACTCGTCTTCTCGCAGAGCGTCTTGCGCGTTTGAACCCCACCCTTCGCAACGCTGTGGTCGGTGATTTCGAGTACCGCAGGCAGGGTCTGGACCTGGGAGACTTGAATGGCAATGAGTTCGTTATCACTCTGCGCGAGTTGGGCATTCCCGGTGTGGATCTCAAGGATCCCCAGGCTGCGGTTGCCAAGCTTCCGAAATTGTCGGCACATCTCTGAAGAACCTCCGTCAACGTGGTTACTTTAACTACTATGGTCTCCAACGCTTCGGCACTTTCTCGACCCGAACTGACACGGTCGGCGTCAAGATGCTGCAGGAGGATTTCAAGGGTGCCTGTGAGGCCATCTTGCACTATGGACCCGAATCTTTGCAGGCTGCGATGGAAGGTGATGCCAATAATACAAACATCAGCAGTGACGACAGGGCTCGCGCCATGGCTATCAACATGTTTGAGACTGGTGGCCCCAAGATCGTCAACGAAGCTCTGCAAAAGCTCCCCCGCAAGTTCTCTGCCGAGCAGAATCTGATCCGCCACCTTGGCCGATCCCGGAATGATTATCTGGGTGCGCTGCAAACAATTCCCCGTAATCTGCGGTTGATGTACGTGCATGCACACCAGTCGCTCATCTGGAACTTTGCTGCCAGTGAGCGCTGGCGTTTGTATGGCGAAAAGGTGGTGGAAGGTGACCTTGTGATTGTCCAAGAGCACCGCGACAAGGAAGATGCAGCTGCTACCGAGGTTGCCGATGAGACTGTCGATGCCGATGGCGAGGTCATCATTGTGCCCCAGGGAGAGGACAGCGCCGTTGCAGCCGAGGATATGTTTACCCGCGCACGCGCTCTCACTGCCGAAGAGGCCGCCAGCGGCAAGTACACCCTGTTTGATATCGTGCTCCCCCAACCCGGATATGATATCATCTACCCCGAGAACAAGATGAAGGACTTCTACACGCGCTTCATGGCCAGCGAGAAGGGTGGCTTCCTTGACCCATCTAAGATGCGCCGCTCTTGGAAGGATATCAGTCTCAGCGGAAGCTACCGCAAGGTCTTTAGCCGCATGCTGGATGGTGACTACTCCTTCGATGTGAAGCTGTATACCCAGGACGATGAGCAGTTTGTCCCGACGGATCTGCAAGTTATGAAGCAAAACAAGGAAGATGCCAAGCCCGCTACTACCGAAGCAGAGGGTGATAAGATGGCTGTCGTTCTGAAGTTCCAGCTGGGCTCCAGTCAGTACGCCACCATGGCTCTTCGTGAACTGACCAAGGGCAAAGCCGTGGCCCACAAGGCTGACTTTGGCGGTGGCCGTTAAGCTATGTTTTTTTAAACTACAGGCTTACCCAAATGTGCACTGTACAACTCATCTCAAAAATATCAAATACCAGCTCTAGCGTGAACATGTTTTAGCTGTACCTAGGTCAGCAAATTGAAGAGATTATCATTACGATTTCCCGTATTTTCTGAACTCCGAGTCTTGGTAGATGTCCACGAATCATGCGTCGAGGATCAGGTGTCGATAAGGCATTGTGACTTACAAGGATCTGCCTTGCCCCTGCATGGGTTCGAGAAGAGGGGTAATTGAGCCGCCTACAATCACCTAGTGCGTTTCTAGCTGCATTCACATTCTGGGCGAGGACTGCATCATGTGAGTCATCTCATTGACCATCATTTGGCATTCCCATCTCATACTTCCACCAACCTTGGAACCTGCAACTTAAGAGACTGACCGGTACAGGGAAAATGAGCCAATTCGAGCTGTTTGTGGCCACAAGGGCTAGTCAGGCTTTGCTGCTGCCCGTTGTTCTCATTGCCTCGTCCATTAATGAGGCCTGTCCGTATGTAGGCGGCAATGCTTCCGATTTTCCATCTTAGCCGTCTCGGTCGCAAAGGAGCTAACCCGGTATCTATTCTAGAAGCGCAATTATAGATATCACATTTGAAGATGCTGTTGTCCTTGGCGATGACGAGCAATCTGTTATCTGCCTGAAATCAGACGGCAAGTCTGTCACTGGCACTGTTCCCATCATCCAGAATCTATATGCGCATTTCCCTTTCCTCGCCGGCAAGGAATCCCAGACCGAGAGTCTGTGGATTACCCAGCTGGTCAATTTCGAGGACCTGGACTTTAAAGCCCTAGATCCGATTCTCCAACGCCTCAATAGCCATCTGCTCCTCCGATCCTTCATCACCGATTATTCTTTGTCTACCCCCGATATCGCTATCTGGGGTGCAATCCGCGGAAACCGAGTGGCTGCTGCTGCAATCAAGAAGGGTAACTTGATCAATCTCACTCGATGGTATACATTCGTCGAGGAGCTGTGCCCGCGGGCCACGGTAGCTGTGGATTCGCTGAATGCTACAAGTCGCGAAAGGAAAATCGCCAAAGCCAAGGAGGGTGCGAGTTATGACATCGCCCTGAGAGTAAGCTGCCTATTCTAGGAGGAACACTCCAATTGCAACTACCAGGTGGCTAATTGATTGTTTTCAAGAACACCGACAATGGGGTAGTGACGAGGTTCCCCCCAGAGCCTTCTGGATATCTTCACATTGGACATGCTAAGGCCGCTCTACTGGTTTGTTCACCGGGACTACATGAACATTCAAGCCATACAATTACTAACGGGAATCTCATCAGAATGATTACTTTGCTCGCATGTTCTGCCTTTGGTCAATGAAAAGCACACTTGACTGACGACTGGACTCTTTTAGATGAGAAGTACAATGGCACTCTTCTCCTTCGGTATGTATCGTACACTTGAAGAATTTGATGTAATCAATACTCATTGAGTTTGAGATTTGACGACACCAACCCTTCGAACGAGAAAGAAGAGTTCCAGGATGCTATCATGGAAGACCTCGCATTGATGGGTGCGTTTTGCTTCAGATTCACCAGCCGGAGAGGCTACGCTAACAGTACGAAGGTATTCAGCCTGACAGAGTTAGCTATACTAGCGACTATTTCGACCAACTGCACGACTATTGTCTTCAGCTGATTCAATCCGGAATGGCCTATGCAGATGACACAGACAAGGATACCATGCAATACCAGCGACGACATGGTATCCCAAGCCAACGACGTGAAATTTCTCCTCAAAACTCATTGGTCCAGTTCGGAGAGATGAAGAAGGGTACTCCCGAGGGTCTGCGCTGGTGCATTCGTGCCAAAATATCATTCGACGACAAGAACAAAGCCATGCGCGACCCTGTGATCTACCGGTGCAATCCCTCAACTCACCACCGTACCGGTGATGCCTGGGTTGTTTATCCGACTTATGATTTTGCATGCCCCGTTGTTGACTCGATAGAAGGAGTCACCCATGCACTGCGAACTACCGAATACAGAGATCGCAACCCGCAGTACCAGTGGATGCTCGATGCATTAAGCCTGCGAACCGTTCAAGTTTGGGACTTTGCTCGCATGAACTTCATTCGTACCCTGCTTTCTAAACGGAAGCTGACTAAACTTGTGGAAAGTGGTGTGGTTTGGGGATGGGATGGTAGGTCTTCTGGTGCCTTAGGCTTAATCGGAAAACAACTAATAGATTTATTAGACCCTCGATTTCCGACTATTCGTGGCATTCGCCGTCGTGGTATGACTATTCCCGCACTTCGCGAGTTCATCCTCAGACAAGGCCCATCGAAGAATGTGACACTCTTTGATTGGGCTTTGATTTGGGCCACAAACAAAAAGTATATTGATCCAGTTGCCCCTCGTTACACTGCCATCGAAGCGGGGGATGTTATCGAGGCCACTGTAATCGGTGGCCCCAATGTGCCGTACACCGAAAAGCGCCAGAAGCATGCCAAGAACCTTGCTGTTGGCGAAAAGGACGTTGCTTTCTCCTCTTCTATCATTCTTGAGCAAGTCGACGGTATCTCATTCAAAGAGGACGAGGAGATCACACTCATGAACTGGGGTAATATGATTGTTCGCAAAATCGCTACCGATCCTTCTTCAGGCAAAATTACACACCTGGATCTAGAGTTGCACATGGATGGAGACGTTAAAAGGACCGAGAAGAAGGTGACCTGGCTATCTACCAAGGGTCAGACTTTGGTTCCCGTTGAGTTGGTTGACTTTGACTACCTGCTGAACAAGGATTCACTTGTTGAGGAAGATGTTCTCGAGGATGTCCTCAACTTCAACACCGAATTCCGTGTCAGTGCCTTGGCTGACAGAAATGTCGTCGACGTCAGCGTTGGTGATATCATCCAATTTGATCGCAAGGGCTTCTACCGCGTGGATCGGGCCCCTTCTGAAAATGTACCTGGCATATTCTTCAATGTGCCTACCGGAAAGCAGAAGTAGTCATTTGACCCGTGGACTACTTGAATTTATCTTACAAATTGCAAGATGGAATGTGTGAGGCTCTGACTTATTCATTCTTAACATTTGCCACGTCATCCATGGATGAATAAAGTCACTTTCATCCTCAGAACAATACACGAGTTGCATCCCATCTGTCCGAGTCCATATCTGTCAATAAAGTCATCAACATGGGGCGTCTCTGATCCAATCTCTGGCGAGGCACGCAGTATGTCCAGGTCTCTTGGGGGCTGTAACTAGCCATATTATCTGGTCTTGCTCTTATCGGTAAGGCGGTTTGATCGATGCCAAGGTGCTAATGGGTGGTTGCGTTTGCGACTCTCGTGACTGATGGGAACGGTAGGTCCAACGTAGGCTGTCTCGGGAAACGAGCTGCAGAGTCCGTTCGAAGTAGTCGTTTTGGACGCGCACACCGGATAGCGGCTCCACAAAAATAAGAGTTGGTGTTATGCTAAGGTGACAGAAGATAGGAAAAGAAGTCTCGATATGACCAGAGGATTCAACGATATCTTCGGCCATATCCATGTAAGTATCGAGGTCGACGGCAACCCGTTGGCTCGATGGGGCTGCTGGGGGAACTAGGCCGGATCTAAGCCCGAGCAGGGCAGGGCCTGCGGCACTGCTCTTGGTAAGATGCCGTGCGGGTGGTTACTGCGACCGGAAGCAGGGCGTGTGGGGCAAACTCTGTGCCTTTGATTGACGTAGCCATCGGGTTGCCGTCGAAAGGGGTGTGGTCTGTGACCTGACCACGAGAGAGAGGTCGAGCTGTGACGGGGCTCGCAGGGGATGAAGTCCCGTGGGGGGCGGGGGCAGGAGCCATGGCACCGCCCTCCAACCATCACACTAAAGTTGAAGGGGGATGGGACAGGTGAGAGAGAGGTAGCAAGGACTTAACATGGGCACTTGCGATTCTCGACAGAAATAGCATATATGCCAGAAATTGCTCCGAAAAAGCTGAAGTGGCGGATTTGTCAAAAATCATCGATTTTAGTCTCTTTGAAAATATCCTTGAGAATATCAATGAAGTTCTTAATATATGCATGCAAATGAGAGAGTTCCATCAAGGACCGGCAAACGAGGGCGCGACGTGCGTGGATCTGCCAACGATGCAGGTCAGAAAACCCCCCGGGACGACCAGGGAGAACCAAACTGGTGATTAGTATGTTGCAAACCTCGGGAAGCTCCTGCAAGACGAAATTGTGTCAGCGAAACACCCCCGGAAAGGGCCCGAAGAGTAACCTACTACAGAGTTGGGAAGCGAGTTCGACTTTCCCACTGCTGGTTGAGCGACATCAGTTCGACAGTCAGATTGTTGTAAGGACTCGCGAGACGCAGTATAGCAAGCCATTCGTTGAATCTGTCCACAACGAGGAGCTGGAGAAGATTCATCGCAGTCAAGGCAGGATTGATCTCTGCCACAGAGGTAAGCCAACTGCATTGGATGTAGGCAGTGAGCTGATCAACCGAGGCGGGGAAGATGGAGAGTCCGTTGGTCGTGGTAAGGATCCCGCACGCTGGGCTGATAAGGGCTGTCAAACAACGAAGACGGGGACTAAGAGCTGCGCGCATACACTAAATCCCACCCCGTGGCCCTTCAGGATAATGCTGAGGAGGTGGCCCGTAGCCAAAGCAGGCGCTGCAGGGGATGAGGGAGATACGACCTCGTATTTTGACCCAGGCCTTGATCACATCTGGAGGCTCAGGGGCGGCTTTTCGCTAGGGGATGGCCGGATCACCGCTGGGACCGGTAAGGGCTATGCCCGACTTTTCGATGATGAGTGGGACGTCTTTCATCAGCTGAGTCCAGGCCTTCCGCCAGTCCCGCGCGTTCCAGTCCTTCACCCACCAAGTGTGGATGTGTCTAGCTCGTGTTAGTTATAGCGATTGCTGTGGGATCCGGAGAACTTACCTGTTCTCCATAATGGAAGTTTGATCAGTTTGAGTGGTGCAACTCGTGCTCAAGCGAGAGCTCAGGATCCGCGGCGCGGGAGTCGCGTAAATGCTTCTGTCGAAGCTGCTCTGCATCGGGGACTGCGGCTCGGGAGTGTCTGGCCGCTTGGTCACGGTCGACTCCGCACTAGCATCATTCAGCGGCACTGGCTGCGCCCGTTTCCAAATCGACGATAAGAGGGGTTGATCGGCTTCTACCCGTGGGGTCTTGGGGTCTGGGAGTCCTCGTTTCAGACGCTCGGCTCGCGGCTGACGGTCTCGTTTCTCCTGGCGTTGCTTCAGCTGTCGCTGTTTCTTCTCTCTCTCCCGACTCGTCTTGGCCTTCTTTAGTGTCCGTTTTGGGCCCTCCGGTATACCTGTTCAATCTAACCACCTATGGGACCCCGACTTTGTTGATTTGGGAGGCGAATCGCTACTTGTGAGTGTGTGTCAGCGTCCGTTTTCTGCTGTAAAGGGCGTCCCTTACCTTTTTCTTGATCTGGACACTCGTTGTTTACTCCTTGTCGTTATAAGCCCGAGAGAAGCCCTAGTCACGGTTAGACTGCAAGATCACAATCGCACTGGTCCATAGAAGACGTAAATATATCTCTGCTTGGCTACGTCGTCTTTGTGGCGTGCTGGTCTCCGCCTGGTGTGTGAGGCGTGTATTCTTGAATAAGAGACCTTTATATATAGGGGCGATTAGTTGAGTGTAGTGGGGCCAATGCTTTTATAAAAGAAAGGTCAGATTTGACGAAGAAACCAGCTGGGAATGATGGGGAATGAAAAGATAAGAAGATTTATGGAAGTATCAGCACTAATAAATAGCAAGAAACGAACCAAGCAAAGAAGCAAGCAAAATAGCAAGCAAACATATGCATGCGGATACATGGAAGCATATGGAAGCATATCAGAGAGATCACACATTGGAATCAAAGAAAATAGGCACAGACACCTAGGCAACCACACAAAAATATCGAATTAGGGACCGACCAAGCCTCAAACTTAGGTCTACGAGAAAGTTGTACCTCTTGAGTTCAGTTTTCTTCCATATCGCCAACTTTTCATCATGTTCCTTTTTGGCCCCTTTGTCTGCATGCTGGTGGTACTCTATCATGGCATCGGCGAATGAATTCTTCTTGTTGGTGGCGTCAAAAGGCATGCTGTCGTGAAGTTTGGCCAAACGGGGGGAAATAGGTAAGGCTTGAAGGCTTTGGCTACAGGGGAAATTGTGCACAGAACGTAAAGGGCGTCGACGTGGGAATCTTCATTTTATACCTCTAAAACCAAGCACTTTTACCTTGTTCATTGCCCCAGGGCCACTCTGCTGCACCCGGGTGCGTTGGGAGCCCTAGTGGGTGCCTGATTGGTCAGGTTCCCGCGGGGAGATATAGATCGAGCGCGCGCTCTCTCTCCCCCCCCCTCTAACCTTCTACTACCCGTATCTCAAAATTACACTACTTTATCGCATGATTCTGCTTTTTCTCTCTGACTCAAGGGGATTTAAAAATGCCCATGGGTTGTACAGAAGGTCACAAAATGAAAAATTTGTCTATTTCCAACACATGCGGCATATGCGACATGTGCGGCAGCAGCGGCAACTAAGCTATTGCGGTTACGGTCCGTGGGCGTATTAGGAGAGCTGACCGCTGCGTCAAGAGCAAAAGATCAGGATTTCAAGTCACTAATTTGGAAGTGAGCTCGCTATATAACGCCTCCCATAGCTCGTCACACCAAACTTCCTGCTCATGATCCATGACTGATGTCAGCATGACCCCGGGGCCCAAACCGGGTGAGCTCGAACCATTGTCCTATTCGGGCTTGTTGGCGTGTTTTTTCTGGGCTTATAGAAGGACAGTAGATGTGCACAGCCGCTTGGAACATTCAACTCCCGAGGCATCAGCAAGCAGTCATTCCGCTAGATTCTCGAACGGGGGCTGACGATGGGAGATATCAAAGCGAGCTGGGAGGGGTGGGGTGGGGTGGAGTGGTTCTTGGTGGGTATCAAGCATCTCCACTCCTCGATCTTCCAAGGTTGTACAAGACAAAATGAACCCTGCAAAGTTTGTGATCAATCGGGTCAGTGGATCCGTGGATGAACCTTGGAAGGCTTCATCTTTTAATTTAATCCCCGTGTCTAGCTATACGTAGTGAAGCTAACCAGCAAATATCAATGGAATATCCTAAGAACACCATAAGCTCAACCCCAAGGCTCTCCCAATAAGAGGATCTTGAAGATATAGTCCATATAAACTCCGTGTCGTCTCATATCATACTGATCCAAAATCATGGAAACCGCCTTTGCTCCAGCGAGCTAGGCGAAATCGGCGAGACCTCATTAAACGACAAATCAGAAACCTCATCGAAATCCCTTCTCCTCGATACCCTCCTCTCTCTATCCGAAACATCAGAGACGGCATCATCATCAGGACGAACGGGCCCAACTCCAACTTCATCATCTTCAAAGTCCTCAAAGGGCATGCGTGCCAGCTGCCTCGACCCCCTCGTTATTTCCTCGCCCACGCTGTGCCGATTCACTGGGACCGCGATTGCGGTTCCGAGCTCGGCATGCGAGTCGTGGCCATTTTGCGAGTGTGAATTTCGCACCGATAGTGCGCTTGCGCTCGGACTCCTCGGAAGTGTTGGTGACACGAGCGGCATTGGTATGGCCATCGGCGGGAGTGATCTTGTCTCTTGGTTCTTGGGGATCATTAGTTCTTGCGTTGACAAGGCGGTTGTTTGGCTGGTGGCTACATGATAAGGTGGCGGCAAGGAGTTTCGTTCCCTGCGGCGACGGCGGAGGAGGAAGAAAATGAGGGCTATGATGAGGGCG
The DNA here is from genome assembly GCA_003138045.1 of Penicillium sp. MA 6036. Taxonomy (NCBI): domain Eukaryota; kingdom Fungi; phylum Ascomycota; class Eurotiomycetes; order Eurotiales; family Aspergillaceae; genus Penicillium; species Penicillium sp. MA 6036. Next base: position 29,429 of record QAGG01000201.1, read on the forward strand.
ATGCCGACTATTGAGACTGGGACTGCGATTGCGATTTTGGTGGTTTTCGATGTCCCGCCTGAGAAAGTGCTTGGATCGCTTGTTGGTGTTTGGGTTGAAGATTGGGTGGATGTGGAGGTTGAGATTAGGGTTGAGTTTGATGTTGTAGACGTTGACGTATACGTAGATGTAGACGTTGAATTTGTGGAGATTGGTGATGATGTCGAGCTTAGACTTGAAGACGTGGTAGTTATAGTCGATGGCGCATCTGTGAAAGCAGGTTCCGTATTTGATGCGCTTGTTGGGCCCAAGCCTGTCTCAGTTGTCGTTGCGCTCGCGCCTTCAGGGTTTGTCCATATAGTTGTAGACTCTATACTCGGTTGCGTTTCGCTCGATTCTCCACTGACCGAAAATTCAGGATCTTGTCCATCCATGATGGCTCCTGGGATTATTCTCCTGACATTCGTATCGGCAGTCTTGGTCAACGTCACAGCTGAATCCACCGAGTCCGAAGTATCACTGGATATAGAGGAGATACTCTCAGACCCCAAGAAGCCGTTCTCGGTGTCGAAGTTGATGATAGGCATCATCCTCATATTGGGACGGAAGTCGAACAAGACTCGAAGGATATTTTTTTCTCGGGGACTATTGGTCTTATGTGATATCGTCAAAGCGATGGTGAACAAAGACACACCGCCACGGTTCGACAAAAGCCCCAAACAGCCAACTAGGTTGATTTCATTCAGTTCGAGTAATGTTCCTAATGCACAGAAATCAAACCAGATGTAGAACCGAGAAAAATGACCGACATGAGAGAAAAGAAAGTGCAGACAGCAATGGTATACACAGCCCAACGGCGGAAGTGGGGTTGCAGCACTGCCCACAAAGCGCTTCCTACAAAGCGCTTCAAACACAGCGCTAACTCTTCAACCCTTTCAACCATCCCTTTTTGGGCCATTTAAGATTTGAATACGACACACAAAGAAAATAATATACCAGCAACCATCTCTTTCTGAGAGCACGAAACTTCTAACGTTGCGAATCGCACTGAGGCTCAGAGTGCTATTTTTGGGCAAGGCCGCGCTAAAATGGGGCCGCGCAGGATCAGCCCAATGCCTAACTTCTTTGCGCTTAGCTCTCGCCAAGATACTTAAGGCTGTCAGATTTACCTCGTACAGCGTTGATTGATTGGCTCTCATCTTAGGATGATAATGCCTAATAGGTGAGGTGAATCTCACCTGGGCAATTATCTGTGGACTACTTGTACGACACCGGAAACTTCTTGTTCACCGTGTTTCCGCTAGTCTATGTAATGATTAATCGGATTGAAGGGCTCACACAGGTAGCGATGATGCCTTATCACTCTCCAGGGCTAGTGTCGCTGCTTACTCTTTCTTCTCGTGGTCACGCTCATGCGAAGGGGTATAGCGACCATGCTCTTTGTGTCTAGCTTGGCCTGTATATTTGCCGCCCAGGTGATGTTTAAGTCACGAACCTTAGATCATCAGATGACGGTTGGATCGAATAATCCGGTAGCGCTCTCTTCTTGTTCCAGGGGGTCATTATGTGAGCAATGCGACCCCCATGGCCTCACACTCCCGTCGGAGGGATTGCATTGCCGCATCACCACCTACAGTAGCAGGGTTCTCGCGGCCCACCTCCAGACGGTGTATCATCGGGAAAATTCCCGAACGTAGCATCTCGATAAGTGCCCTGAACAACTCCACCTCCGTATCCTCCATCGGCGCTGAAATCTTGAGGATTTTCAGCGATCCTGGAAGGATCTGAGAAAAGGGCTTTAGAGACAAGGAGCCGCGCACATGTGCGTATCGCATGGCGAGGTGTTGCAAAGCGGGGAATTCTTTAAAAGACCCGAAAGGGTCGTTGGCAGCTTGATAACCGTTCGGATCGTAGGAAAGCCGGGCAACTTGCGCATGAGCCGAGGACCAAAGTAGACGATGAGGTCCTTGAGGGTTGCGGCCGAGGGGAGGAGAGATGCGCGGAAAGTTGGGGCGTGGAACTGCAAATCCTTTCCTGACAACTTCCCCCGAGGGTGGACTTCCAGAACGATGTACACATGTTGAAGTTTGTTGCATGCCGTCAGCCAACGCACTAGACCTCGACACCGATAACATTTTTTTATGTGTATCGAACGTAGGTTGGAGAGCACATTCGGGAGCGGAATTTCGGGTGGTATCAGATCTGGGAAGTCGACAATTTGATCGGCAACGATCTGTTCAATATTCGGGACGTAGGGAACAGCATCGAGATATCCGGAGTTGACCAATAGACAGCTTCCATTGAATAGACCGCGTCCATTGGACCGTTGAGAAATACGACGCAGATTTTGGAATGTAGGTGCTTGCTCGAATGGTTTCTCACGAGTTATGGCCTTGGTGGTCACATGCAACAAGGGCGGGGCGACCGTATGGTCGATTTCAATGGTTTGAACGTTCCTTGCACAGATGAGTAGCAAGGTCGTCCATGCTGTGGGAGATATGATTTTCTGTTCGGAATGGAATTTCCAGATGCCAGTCTGCTCTTGTTCCGGCGTAAGGATCATATGCAATGCCTCTTCGAAGAAAGCAGCCACATCATCGTCCATGCGAATGTGCTGGGGTGGAGGTGGACCGCCAGTTTGAGCCAGTCGTAATATCCTGCTATGATCAGCAAGATTTGGATGTTTCCACAGACGCATGACCAGCCGAGCAAGCTTCATATTGATCGGGTGCAGGCGAATTTGTCGGTAAAGCTCGGAGTAGTAGGTATTTTGTAGCCGGCGACTGGTAAGGATCAAGGAAAGGAAGTCTCGCTCTGAGTGTGGATGAGTGTGGACTTCCTTGGCAATCATTTTAGTGATTTCTGCTGGCAATCGCTCCATCTTTGTATGTGGTTAAGGTTCAGAGAGAATCAGGTCAAGTTCAGAGGATCAGGTCAAGTTCAGAGGATCAGGTCAAGTTCAGAGGATCAGGTCAAG
>QAGG01000202.1:0-32014 GCA_003138045.1 Penicillium sp. MA 6036
CCCGTTGAGAGTCCTATCGCCGGATCGGAGATAAGACCACGTCACTACGACGCGTGATCCATCGCGTCTTCCGCCTCAACCTCTCCGCCCTCACACCATGAACGGCGGAGTGTACGAACCTCTGCCGTCCCCATCGCGAGGTCTTATCCCATTACGACTGTACGCTTTGTCGTCACAGGTATTCCGTCACGCGCCTTTGGCTCTCAGAAGTTGCCCGGTGCACCCGGCGCGGCTTATTCGAAGCGATAGCTGGAGAGTGCGACGAATTGGATACAACATCATGTCAACATGCCATGAATGGTGACGCATTGATGAATACAATTGTAAGTGATCCCGTCGGTAAGATAAGGCCACGAACCTAATTGATTGGTTCGTCTCAAGCGAACGTTCTGCAAACTTTATGAACAGTCAAGTTAAAAATCTCGTCCAAGTGGTAAGCCTCTCTGACTCGGATCGTACAACAGCGCCCCTCATAGTCCCGTCACTCGAGTCGAATGCGAAGCGACCAATCTTGTCTGCTCGAGCTCCTCTCTACCGATGCGATCGCAAGCTATCTGTCCCTTCCTCATGACCACTGGTGGCATGGACGAGGAATGACTGGAAAGTTCACATCGTCTCGGCCCTTCTCTCCGTCGACTCTGTATCAGTCATGTGCTGATGTGTCTACCCGATACAAAGCTCAAGCTGCCATGGGCTTATACCACTGTGTCTCGGCATTCGAACACTGCGAAAGAATAGCCTCCTTGTGGATCAAATTCCTGACGTCCAATGGGTCATCCTCATTTTCCTCGATTCGCATCTCACATCTTTTGATGCCTGGCAGCTCAACAGGCACCGGGATGAGCTCATGTTTCAGACAGTCTGGCTCATGGCGGACGAGTCCTACTTTCGCCGACGAGCAGGCTGTGAGTCTTAGTCTGCATGCAAGGAGAAGGTGAGGCGGGACCCCATCATTTCGAGCCTACAAATTAACATTGGCCATATCAGGTACGAACCGATAAAAGGAGACGGTAGGGTGTCGAGTCATAGCCGAGTCAATTAGAGAGCACGAGCAAAGAGATGCCGTCCGATAGTTTCACCTAATCCTACTCCGCGTTGCTGAGCCGGTTGATGTATTCTAGCGGTGGAGCTAACAAGCGAAAACGAACAAGTGAACATGAATCAACTGGACATGCACGACGCTGCATCAAGAGCACCGTCAGAACAGTTGTGGTGTCTTTGGATATACACTGGCTGGGCCTGATGCCTAAGCACGCTTTTTTCTATCCAGGCCGAGTGACGTGCGAAAAGACCATTTCCCCTGGATGTCATTGTATCTGCAGGTTGGTCAACCCGAGCACGTTTATCTCTTACTGAAGTCTTCTTCTGACATATCGTGTGCAAGCGGTTTTGTCGGGGAATGGCTGAGCTCCTACGTCCCCTACCTCGGCTTTCCTTGAGCATCAATTATTTGTCAGACACCGCGCTTTGGACTGGTATATCACTGTTCAAGCAGGTTCTTTGTGAAGGTGAGTTGGATGTCTGCACAACTTTACTCAGAGCCATCCTCTGTGCGACCTCTGACTATCTATGACAGCCTATGCTAAAACTTCTATCCCTAATCAGCATTCAAATGATTGCTTTCGGCGGGGTTGGTTACGCGCATGTCTGCTGCGGCTCCCATCCAAGTCCGTCGTAAATGCTGGCGGAACCGTTTTTGCCAGATCTGGTCAAGATGGCGCTGGCTAGACCCGATCGGGCTGCAACCATGTTCTCTACACAGTAGAGTATGCTCGATCGTGTGAACTCGAGTACTATACCCAAAAGCAATGGCGATCGCTTTGGGTGCAGTAGTGGATGATGATAATGGGAGAGGACAGGCGATATAATTGGTGGTTGCTTACGGGATTATTCACGGGATTGCGACGGCTCCCATGTAGAAGCAGCCAATCGGAAATTTTCGAGCCAAGGCCCTCAATTTCTTCGCTGTCTTTATCGGGAATCTACTTTGACTCGCGACTTTTGTGGATGTAGGCATTCTACAGCAGAGTGAGTGACTTGCAAGCCGCCTGAAGCGGCAAATTCGACTACGCGAGGAACAGTCTATCGCATCACCGTGATTATCTGAGCAACTGATTGTATTTCGAGCGCTCATTCAATGCTTCATCTTTATCTGGTAGGTCTGCTGTGGGTGTTTTGCCTAATCATAGCTTCACCGAGGGATATTGGTGTTTGCATTGGACCAGCTCAATCGAACTGGAGGTTGTGTGCGAACTTTACTGAGTAAATACCAGGGGACTATCGTAGCAAGTGATGCCAAATGGTGCAGAATGAAACTATGTAGACTTCCGGACCGACCCAAAACCCCAAGGCCCAATCCGCAGATGGGCTATGGGCCTAAGGCAGAAGCCTCCGGGGCTTATTTGGGGGCCCAATGGGCCAAAAACAATGCAGACATCATGCGTCGGTCAAATGCGCCTATTTCTCAGGATTTCTCCAACGTGCGTTCCAATATCCGCTATCATGGCCGTGGCATCTTGAATGTGCCGACACCTTGCCGCGTGCGGAGTGCAGAGTCACTGGTAATCGGTGATGCGGTGGATCTGCCAGGGAAGCACCTGGCAGACCGTCTCTTGGCGTGGTACTTTGATTGTATCCACTCGGTGCTGCTGGTGCTTCACTGGCCCATTTTCATATCAGGGTATGAAAATTTTTATCGGTCTGGCTCGTTGTTGGGGATTTCCTTTGAATGGGCGGCTGTTCTATTTGGCGTGTTCACCTGCGGTGCTATTCACGTGATGGAGCGAAACAGCGAAGAGGAAGGTAAGAAATACATTCGCACATCTTGTGGAATTATCAATGCCTAGCATGGCAACTTTAGACTGGATCGAGTTCGGGCCGCTTTGCTGGCAAGCATCTTTCTCTACGAGGTCAACTCAAAGTCGGCCAGCTGGGTGTGGATTGGTTCAGCCGTGCGCGTGGCCCAAGAGATTGGGTTGCATATCGACTTCGGGCCCTGGCCTGCAGTCGAAGGGGAGATGCGAAAGCGCGTATGGTGGGGGCTATATCCCTGGGATGGATTATTCGCGCTCGAAGCGTGGAGGTCCGTGACGAAGCCTTGGGAGTGATCCCGGGCCGAACGGCCTCTAGTGCAGATCTTGGTGGTAATAGCAAATACTCAAATGAGAACTTTGAGGACTGAAGTGGGGAAAGGTTCCATGTGAACAGCAGTTGGACATGGGTTAGTCGATCCTAAGGCATAGGGAAGTTCCGTTTGAAAGGCGCCCTCGTGCGCCGTGTGCCGAAAGGGAAGCCGGTCAACATTCCGGCACCTAGATGTGGATTCTCCACGGCAACGTAGCTGAACGCGGTGACGTCGGCATTGGTCAACGACCAAGACTGCAATGTCGATCTTCCATGCCTGGTGGCCGAACAATATGTCATAGAGAGAGGCAAGATCCCCGACAGCCAACAAACCACGTCACTTTTAGCGGCCATCCACGTCGTCCGCTCAATTAGCCAGCTCACCCGCACCTTCCGCCCAGCAGCCATCAGTCCAGCGGCCTTCGAAACCTTCGAACTCCACTTCAACACCTGCCTCGCAACCAACGTCGATGGGGTTGACTCAGCTGCGGGAGTGAGGTCGCTTCCTGGGGTTGCTATACTTCTTGCGTAGTGGTCCCGCACGTTTATCAATGGAGTCCTCGATCCTTTGCAGGTAAACGACGAATTCATAATAATGGGTGAAGTCCAGGTGAGTTTTGTCAGCCTCTTCGCGGACTCTATTCAACAGATGTTCGAAGAGATAGCGCATGCGGTCACGCTCTGACAAATGATTGTGGAAATGTGGCTCCCACTGCTGTATCCAGTTGGAGAAATCAGTAACAGACTGGGATGGGCGCTGGTAACTATCCATGTAGCGCGCCTTGGCCACCTCCGGATAGACTCCATTTTGGAGCTGGTAAATAAGAAAAGTGCAAAGCCCACCAAATGTAACCTGCTCACTGGACATGTCGCGTACCTGTCGCTTCCACTCATTCTGTAGATTGAAGGCAACGTGCTTTAGGGCCCGGGTGACCTTGCGCTCGTCGGTAATGTACCAGCCGGAATATTTCTCAAAGTGACATTCCAGGCTCCTAGCGTAATTTTTGAATTTCCCGAGAGCACGCCCATGGTACACTGGTATGTTCGGGACTGGAGAAGTTTGGTTGTTTGAATTGGTGGGGGCTTGGTGAGGTAATGTGGCCAATATTTTAGCTGTAGCAGGTTCCCCTGATATTTCCAATTTTGAATTCGCGGGGCCATTCAAAGCGGTATTCTCAGGTTTGACGGGTGAGGAATTAGGCTGGGGCGTACGGAAAGAAGGACGGACAGTCTGCTCAAATGGTGCAATAAGAGCAGTGTTTGGAGCTTGGGTAATACCAGCTTTGCTATACCCGGTTTGCATCGACGTAACAAATACCCTGTCTTGTCTGTCGTTCATGACAGTGGGCGAGCGATCTTTGCTGGAGGTGGCCGCGAGCCGTTTCCGGGCCACCTCAAGCGCACCTGCTCCTCAAAAACTTGCTGTTGGATCTCAATGAGCCGTCGCTGCCGTATGAGATTTGCGAGCTGCGCGTGGGCCTCTCTAATTTGAGTGTCGAGTTCATCCGTGAGCTGGGACTGCGCAGGGATAGGATCGAAGGTTTCGGTCAACCGCGCCCATGATTCTCGAATCGTGGGAGGAGTCTCGGCGGAGGAGTCAGTTTTTTGGGGCTCTTTCTCTTCTAGCGACATTATCGTACTGAGAGGGTTTTGTTTTGTTTCGAGCTTGTCCCAGAAAACTCTCTTATAGTCATGTGGTGATAAGATACGCCAATGAGATCACGTGTTATAGCTCTATGAGAAACGGTCAACAAAAGAGGGTCGCAATGTTACTAGTGCGCCCGAGGAAGATTCAGCACCCCCTCTGCCTGATGATCCTAAGGCTCTCAACGACCTTAGTAACTAAGCTCATCCCCTATTCATTCTGCACTTTCTATAGTATATAAAAATCACACTCTCAAGTACTAAATTGGCTATGCCCGTACTAGTCCGTACTGTAACGACCACGTTTCGACAGAAACTTTTACTGAGGGCCCACCCGTCCACTTCTCGCACACCGACGTGGTGTGGTCAACATCGCACGAACACTCACGCCTTGGAATGGAGGTACTGCGCGCCTCTCTAGAGGCAGTTTACTTTGCTCTCACAGGCAAGGAACTTAATACCATTGCCTTTGGCAAGCCACAGATAGGCACCTACAGATATGCTACCCGGCTCTTGCAGAAATGGCGAAGGGATTCTTGCGGTATTGACAACTCCCCATCCACTGTCTATTTCATCGGTTATACTCCGGAGTCTGATATCCGCGGTACCAACGACCTCAATGAGACTACGGAAAGCGACTGGTTCTCGATCCTGGTCAAGACTGGCGTCTACCAGGATGACGCAAATCAATCCTATCTTCCCAAGAAGACCTGTAACGATGTCTTCGAAGCCGTCAAATTTGCCATGGAACGGGAGCACCGGAAGCCGTCCAAGGGCCCAACGGTATCCGGGCTTGATCTTGACACCGACCAAGAACTTGCCAAATAAGCGTCCTTGATGTTCTGTTGTTACTCTCGATACGGATCCGCTCTTTGTAACACTGATTGCTCATATTAAAATCTGACGACTCACTTTCAACTGGTGTTGTTTGCATCCTCATTGCCGAGCCTATTGTGTTTCGTTTTTTTTTTCCACGTACCGCCTTGTATGCAAAATGAATATTTCCTAGTCTAGGTCCTCCGTCCTTGGATTTCGTGGGAAGTCCTGCCATGCGATTCATTGCAGATACTGAAGCCCATAGCGATTTGATGACTTCGATGCACTTTTAAGGCCCCGATAGTTAGCCGGAGGAAGCCCAACGCGACGTAAACCCGCGACCGATTTCGCCAAGCAAGAGAACGCACAAGAATAGCTTGCGCTGCGATGCAGTGTCCACCACTGCGGTAGTGGTCAACGTTGTGGTAGTGGTCAACGTTGTGGTAATAGTGTTCGATGTCGCGTAACGCCCTCGGAAGGATGATTGTTTCGGGAAAACACACTAGCAGATGCCCTCTCCCGTAATGACTATCAAGAGGTTGCTAACACTTGTCCCCACTGGCAGGACCTCTCGGTATTGAACCGCCCGCGTGTTTCTCTTCACGAGCTCCTCAGCTCAATGCAGGCCACCTAAAACTTCTCTGGAGCGGCCTCAGCGCTAACACGTGTTCCGTCTACCACTCTGTTCAACGCACGTACGAAAAGCACTGTGCGTTGAAAAATCTCTCGGCTTGGCCAGCCTCAACACGGTCGTTAACCTTCTGGCTAACTTCACGACTCCTTGGGAACTCAAACCAAAAGGCCGTCAAGCCCGATACCGCACTCGCCGACCTAGCCGCCCTCCGCGCTTACCATATTGACAGCTTCCATGAGGATAAACTCTTCGATCACAAGCTCTTTCAATGCCTCATAGACAGCGCGAGAAGACTCAACCCAGTCACCAAAGCTCGAGTCAGAAAACCGATTTCGCGTGACACCATTACGAAACTATCCGCAGGCCTAGCCACACTCCCGTCACAGTCCTTAGAGATGACTGCAAACCTTCTAGACGGCTTGAACTTCGCAACCGCTTGCCGGGTAGCTTTTGCTGGGTTCCGTCGCCTCGGAGAATTTACGTACAAGACAGAAGACCTCGGTACACGTCCTACTTTCCTAGCCACAAAGCTAACGCGCTCCGACGTCAGATTCTCGTCCTCGTTAGACCACATGCAACTCACACTCAAGCGGAGCAAGACGGACTGCCACCCCGAAGGGGCACAGATCATCCTTGCGAAAACAGGAGACGGAGCTTGCCCGGTTGATGCGCTTCAGAGGCTGCTTCTTCTCGACCCCAAAGCGCCCGATGCCCCGTTGTTCTCCTTTCACAGAAGACCATTCAATCGCAACAGCTTCCTCTCCTATCTACTAAGCTAAGAGCACTTGGGATACACGCGGACGGCTAATCGGGCCACAGCTTTCGAAAAGGTGCGGCTCAACATGCGAATGATAGTGGGATCCTCGACGATCAGATCCAGGTGCTCGGGAGATGGACCTCGGAGGCATTCAGGGTGTATTTCACGACAAACACGTCTGTCTTGTACAAGCTCAATCACCAGTTCCAGACAGGCTCGCCGGCTCCACTGTCTCTACTATTTCCTCCACCGTCCCTTCCACCATCCTAGTTTGGCCCGGGTCATTTGGGCTCTATCTGACGCTGCGGTCTTAGACCGCAGCGACAGGTGACCTGTCGCGGCCATACTATACACATCCCTGATCCCTCTTGACTGGGTGAGGTCACCAATGAATAGAGCTTAGATTCTGAGCAGGTACGCCTTCAGTGTGGGTCTGTTAGTCTTTAATGGGCAAATGTTGACAATGAAACTCTTCGACTGACATACAAGCCTGCCTTTTGAGGGAGAGCACGTGCGGTCCCAAGTCAGAGTTATACGATATGTTCGCGCGATCAATGGCATTTTATCTCGGTAAAGCAGATTTAGAGTCTAGCGACCCTACTACCCCCATTACGGCCAACTCTCTTGGCCGTCATACTCCTACCTAACCCACGGTGTCTGCCTTGACGGTTTCGCGCCATGCCCTCCAATCTTAGCACCATCCCCACAGCCTTATGGTCCTCCGTGAGCTTGGGATGTCGCTGTGCAAAATATCGCGCATATTTGAAAAGGGACCAGTAGCAACTGGCGACATTTGTGAGTCCAATAAGGACTTTATATGGCATCTAGCTCAAGACATTAGAAAGAAACATATTGGTCAGCGGCAAGGATACTATTTCATGCATAGTAGCAGATTACCCTCCATCCGACGTGCTCATGCTTCAGTCGCAGATGAATCTCATTGAAGATGATGATATGGAGCATATATAGCCCCAGTACTGACACGAAGAGAATGGCGCAGAATCCCGGTCGGATAAGGAATGAAATGGGTAAGACGAAGGGGGTGAGCAAACATAAGATGGTCTAGTATATCTATGCGGTCAATAACTTAGCCGCGCCACAGGAGTTTCACGCCGAATCAAAGCTGGTTACGTACCTCTTGAATAACGAAGACCTTAGTGGAGAGCTCACGGTTGCCCAATTTTCAGGACGCAAAGACATAGGCCAAGTTATGCCATATACCGTTGACAGTGAAGAAGCCCCAGCGTGTAAAGCGTTGTTTGAAGACTGTTGTTTCACCAAAACCACCCCTGCCCTGGTTTCGCTTGGCAAAAAGAAAAGCAGATGGTGTGGCTGTCTCGACAAAGGCTGCACTGCACATCTGAACACTTCCCCCTAACCGCCGACAGCTATTACCCAAGAACCAAACCTCACTTATAGGAAGGCCGGGATGGTGCTGAAGCGTCTCTTTCAAAAACGGTCTTTCCCACAGAGATATAGCCCCGTGGGGAAAGGTTGCACTCCCAATTCGTCCCGCAAAACTGCGCTGCAAGCCAGCTAGTTTATACTCCAGATCTTGTGCCTGTTGGCAGTATGAGCCCCTCGACGAATCAGTATTGAAGGACTAAGTTGTGTATCCAATGCAGCGGACCTGGTTTCTAAGCCTAGAAGCGACCACCGGAAAGTTTGGGGGTAGACAACAGTCGTCATCAATGAGGAGGACGAAGCGGAAAGATTTCACTGCATAGCACCCGACGAACAACGCGACGATCTTAGAGCCAACAGGACACCAGATATGATTTACCCCATAGGCGCGACATGTCTCCTCTGTATTGTCTCCAGGGCTTGAAGAATTACCGTTGGCGACCACATATACATGCGACGGCGGAAAGATCTTCAGAGCAGCTTCGAGAGTCTGACCAATGACGGGACCAGATCTATAGCTTGGGATGAGGAGCGCAGTGTCTGTATTTGCTGGGCTGATACGACGATGCTGCTAGTAATCGGGCCCGGGCGCATCATCTTCAAATGTGGTGAGGAGCGGCGTGAAGGAATGGCTATGAAGAGCCTGTGATGAGTTTGGTCTTTTAAAGCGCAGATATACAGGGCGAGCCACAAAAGGCGTCAAAAGGAGCAACCTACAATATGACCAGAGCGATAGAAATTGTCCAACCGCCCGAGAAGATGAGCTTGTGTCGCATCAACCAGTAGACCCAACAGACGGCACCCTTCCACAAGGGGAACCCAACAAGAACAAAGTATACAAAGGCGGCAAGAGCGGTGTACATGCCATAATCAATGAATAGCCGGAGCCAGAATTTGCGTCGATGTTTGATATTGACTAAATCGGTTTTGTCATAAAGACTCATTAAGCTGCCGGTATGGGATGCTCCAAATGGATTGCCAGGCTGCGAGTATTGCATTGACTTCCTCCAATGGAGGCGGAAAGAGGTGTTGTTGCTGTCACCGCTGGGGGATGGGGGGATGTGTCGTTTGGCGTCTTCAAGGATCGGAAATGTTGTTGCTCTTCCCTCCTCCAGGGCCGATGGATGACTTGCTTGGCGTATCGTTGCGAGCTGCCCCTTCTTCTGAGGTTGGATCTTCCATGCGTTGTTTTGGGTATGGTAATTAGGAGATGGGCTCACTCGAACATCTTGTGGCCAAGATGTATTTGTCTCTATCGAGTTCAATAGAGATTCAGGAACAAAGATCTCAGCGGTCAGCTCGTCGCTAAAAGATGTCACTTTTTTAACTGTCGTATATACTTCTAATACGGACTTTCTTTAATACCTAAAGAGAGCACAACCCCAAGGTCGCCGAGATTTGCAATTATGAACCCTCCATTCGGATGAGAAATGTAAAAATGCCAGGGGATAGGAATTCCCCTGTGTCCCGACGTGCAATCATTTTCAACCCATCAAGATCAGACGTCAGGCCTTTCAAAACTAACAAAAAGCGACAACAATGAATCATGATGTTGATCGTCCATGGAGTGACTTTGTTCCCTGATTGGTTTCGGGTGGATGCCGGCTGGGTGACGTGCGATCCGCTATTATCGTATCGCACCCCTTACTGATATGATTTTAGGACTGCCGTCCTTGATGATCTGTGCTGGTAAGATCTGCATTGTTGGCTTGAGAGAAGCAATGCTGTACCCATATATGTAGGGGCCCGGAGTCCAGACATCTACCTTATGGTAAGAATGTGATGAGGTGTGAAAAGATTTTGATTGTGACTGTGGATTTTGACTATCGATTGCATCAATAAACGATTGCACCTTAGTTCCGAAGCATTGGAATTCCCCCCATGGTTGTTGTTGATTACCAGTAGCAAAAATACCAACAACGAGGCCCTAGACCATGCGAGACCATTGTGTCCGGAGGAATCTTCAGCACTCTATTCGTCTGTTGAGTTTCAGCTTACGGCACATAGTATCGCAGCAGAAAACTCCAACAAAGGCTGTCACTCGTCTGCAGCCCCGCTACTGCCTGTACAGCATCGTTAATCCTGTCGATACGATAGAACTGTGCATTCATGAACCAGTACCAGTGGTCGTCGATCTCCTTACCGCGAAGCCTGTTTGGGGGATCTTTTGTATTCAAGACATCCTCTATTGTGCTGGCCGAGGAAGCCGTATCTATCAGATCGCGCTTTTCACTTTCCGTATGGTCTAATTAATACCTTCTTCAAAGTCGATTTTCTGTTTATGTTGCAGTTCTTCTTCAGTACGCCAGACATTGTGCATCGTATCGTCATTTTCAATGCATCTGGAGTGCCATGGGTGGGACATGTCCCCTTGTAAAGCCGCCATGGAGTAGGTATTTTGATTGAGCCCTAGCTGCACAAAATGGACGTCCATACGTGTGTACATATTAGCCGATGGCTCGCAAGATGCTTGGAAAATTCCGTTATAGCAAACTGAGATTCGCTAAAGCCACCACCCAAGCTATGTGTAACTTCATTAACTTGCTTCTGACTTGCTGCCGCTATATTCACTACCCACCAAGCCGCCGCATTCGGAGTTATGATCGCCGCATTGGAAATAGCGTTCCATCTGAATTTGAGCATACCCTCTCAATTTGGTGCCTTTTCGGGGCGCATCCACCCTATTTCCGTTCTCAGGCCTCATTTTCCTCATCCGCAATCTAGGTCTATGCCGGTTTATTATATGAGCTAACCCAATAAAGCTGTGAGGGCCGTTTTGCTATCGATGTTTGAGAACGCTTTTTGCCTCCCTACTCACCATGAAATAACCAACCAACGTCTAATAAAAACAACCCAGCAGATCATGACACAACTACACAAATTACTGTTTCTCCTTTATGCCAAATTGTTGCATCTATCATCGTCATGGGGTCTATTAGGCGTATGAAAGATCGTATCACTAACGTAAAAGACAAGATTCTTTCTCTCAACATCAGTAAACCGTGCTACCCACTCAACGAGAAATCAACAATTTTGAGCTTGATATAATACTTATTAGCTTTGGACTGCGAATCACTCCACGAACTGAGCTATCTCGTTGAAGCCATCGAACTGTTTCTGGTTTGGCCTCAAAATAGGGCCAGAACACAGTGTCTTTTGAACGCACCTGTTTTGGAGATGTATTTTCACATTGCTGGTCGAATTCTGGAATGAGTTCTTTATTGAGAGAATAGAATTCTTCTGCCAGCATTCCACGGCCCGGGGAATCTTCCGCAGTGGACAGTGTCACGTAAGTCAATTTGACATTCATCAGCATAAGACGGAAATGGATGCAAAATATAGAAATCAAAGTCTAGCCCTCAATTCAGAGCCTATGCATGCGAATCCACAGACGAAAATTGGCTTGGGCTGTTGAACTAGGAGTACTCCAACTATATCCGGTGACATTCCGGTCTGGGCGAGCATAGTACCTCTTGCCTCGATACAAAACAGCAAGCAAATACAGCCACGGGAAACCGCCTTGCTGAGAGAAGCAACGTGACTGTACCTCGAGTAATGAAAAAAGTCCCACGCCTTCTAGTTAACCTCCACGACCAAATAAAGCGGCCTGACATCCTAGTTTCAGTCCCTCACTCCCAATACTGGTCACTGACGCAGTCCACTCAAATGTTCGTCATAACTCCAAAGTGTCTAACCGTTGGTGGTTTTTGAAGTTAGCGGAAGGATAATATTTTTTTTTCAAGCACTAGTTCATCAAAACAATACGACTGACTACTTTACCAATTGTATATATCGTCTCAGCGCCATGATCGGGAGGCAGTCGGGGTCACACCATCTTGCACTACCGTTTCCGAGTGGGGTAGTAGTGCAAGCAATCCCATGAGCGCCCTAGTAGTCTGTGATGTCGTGGAGAGGCCATTGACGACGAGACATGCATCTAACATCAAGCTCAGAGCCTATCGCAACATTACACTTTTGGCGGTGATGGTGACATTGGACTTGAGCTCGCCGCACGAGTGGCCGTCATTATGCCTGCGGTGAATGAATAGCCGGCAGTCAATTGGCGATAAATACACTTTGTCGATGAGGCCCTCATCTCTCTGACAAGAGGTAACACATAAGGTAGCAGATGTCGCTGATGTGCGTGTTTCCTCGGTAATGGTATTCATTTGAGGGGCCTTCTTGACGTGTAGCCCTCTGAAGACAGACAGGAGGGTTTACGCAAGAAGCCCTGTGTCAGGTAAGCAATACAACCTTTTTAAGGGAACTGACAATGACGTCCTCCCACGTCTCCGTAATAGGTTAATTTCCAGCGACCAAAAGAGAACGTTCTAGACTAAACACTCAATTGCCGACGAATTCAGACAGCCGTTGCATGGAACCGTCAAACTTTGTAGCAACTCCAATAGCCCGCTGAAACCTGTGACCTGTCAGATAAAAATTCATTATAAGCTTAGCACGAAGCACGAAATCTATAATGCAATTCCGAGTTGACACCTGAACTAGGTCAATAACCATGGGTAATGCTAGGAAGCGTCGGGTCCGGTTCGTCAATAAGTGCCCGAACAATCCGTGCTGACATGGTGGCTTACTTCAGTACGGTTGTCGTCACATTCCTTTGTGCAAAAGTACCCTCCCAGGATCCACCGTAAGATGGCCTTGAAATGGCCTGGATGATTTATGATTGGTTGAAGATTGGGGACAACTGCGAAGGTCCGCCTTTAGGCTCGTGCAACCTTCACTTCCTTCGACGGGCACATAGTTGCATTCAGCCAACGCGGGCTATGATGGCCGACAAATAGCAAAGTGCTGATCTGCATACCTTGTGCACAGCAAGGAAAACCGTGGACCCCTTCTCTAGAAAGGTTCGCACCATGTTTGCTTCCAGACCATGGAATGACAAGAAATCATGCTGCATGACAATTGTAATCGTGGGTCCGAGTAGTTCGATACGAGCCCGCGGCACAGTCCTGGTAGACCTTACTCAAATCTAGAAATCTAGAAATTATGTGGCTTTTCTCCTGCCCAAAATCTCTGATGACCCTATCATTGTTTATCAACGATGCACGACATACCGGCCGTCCTTCGAGCGTTGCCCCTTGTCTTCGTCCTTTTTCAAGGGGGTTCTTATCAGCCTCTTCTGGATACGAATATAAAAGCTACAACCTCAATTATGACCTTTGCGGGAGATTGCATTATGAAAATCCTAGTCGTCGCGTTATTCTATATGTTTGTCCAGACATGGGTCAGGCCTTACGAGATTCACCATCCATTGAACGAAACTCCCGAATGAGGCATTGAGAATCACCAGAGCCTGACCCTGGGATTTCTCTCATCGCCCTAAAGGCAAACAATCTATTCGTCTCTATGCACCAGCTTTCGAAAATGAAAAAAGGACGGTATTTCATAATGCCCATGCCGAGTTTTAGGCTGCATTTTACTTTGCCCAATGACTATATCAAATGCCGGACTGACCAGCCGGGATAATTTGTTTGCCATGAAGTTATTTGCAAATGGACTTTTCTGTTAGCCCTAGTGATACAACAAAGGCGATGTTAGTCTGATGCCAGGATTCAAGTATTGACACATCATAGACCGATTGCCCTGGTAGCTTCCGTTCGACCGATGAACTGAGTGGTCAGGCGAGCGTACCAGCCACTTACTTTAATAGTGCACAGGATCCTGGCCAGTTGTGTACTGTACAGCCTCACTACAGATATATATGACAAGTAGGGCGAATAAAAACTGTCAACTCATAGATATAGAGGGCCGGTGAAGTCTATCGCGGCCGCCTCTGGCAGAACAAGGGTGGGTAACATGGGTGTCTTTGGGTTGGGCTAGATCTGGTAAAGCCTATTCCCTTAAATGAAGATTCTAGATTACTATGGGAGTTGGGCAGCACTGAGGATTCCATTGGTCGGTTGCAGTTGGTAATGATGGTAGAAAATATGGTTCTGAAATGATAAAGCTTCTCAAATTCGATATTACGCTACTGTACGAGGAAAACTTACTACATTTAGACGTGGAACTTTAGTGTCATAAGGTTTGAATCTGGTATTCTAGAATTGGCATGTTTCTCATCCGGTTGCGCGTAGTAGTTATAGAATGGTGACGGTATGACCAATATGAAAAGGATATGGCGCAACGTGAAGTTTCCATCTTATCAACCTCTCGCCTTGGGTAAGATTTTCTGATCCGTTTTCATAAATGTTTATTGCGTAGATACATGATGATTTTCCGTTGCATGACGACACAACTAATATGAGTTGCCAGGATCTATTCCATATCCGGGGCGCAAGGGTAGGAAAATACATGGAAAGACAGTTTCATGGCAAAATATAGCTTTGGTCTTGAGTAAGGACTAAGGTTTTTGGGCCAACGGAGGCTCCCTAGGGCATCCAGGCAGTGAAGATGTCTTTTACGTCGATTGCAGATGGATTACATAAAACACATGCTGTCAAGGGTTTATATCAAACTCAGTTTACTATGTGCATATTTGAGAGTCCCGCGGCCATAGTATTTATTCCTCGTGTCCTCAATCAAAATCTTTTGGGGTTCCTGAGGAGCTATAGATCATTTAGTGAAATCATCACTTTCACCCCGATTTCGATATTTATCCTGAGTCTACCGGGGAACTGCGAGATAAGTTTATTACCCAGCATTAGGTCGAAAGCTACTTCTAAAATAGGGGACCATTAAGGAATGGCAAGCCCACGAGCGTTTAAGGCCTCAACATGACTGATGCGAATAGTAAAGTCTCTTCAGCACCAGTAGAAACAACGGATTCGGAAAATGCTATGGTTTTTATCAGAAACTTAAAAGTTATTAGAGTGAATAGTTCGAGAATTGCCAACGCCCAATTTCTATCCCGTGTATATATCACATAAGCACAACAATCACAGAGTCGATGGCAGTACTTCGCCCTAAATTTCATCTGACCGTTCTGGAAAAACACCCTGATGGTCTGCTTCAATGCTCTTCCAGACTGAGCTTCTGCAGCAGCAGCCGTAATACAGGATTCGTTTCTCCTGTAACGACTTCAATCTCGCTAATCTCCTCCTCGATCAATCGTTCCAGATAGACTAAATGTTCTCGACAGTGTTTGAATGTACTGCTTGAGTTAAGAAACTCGACAACATATTGCTTGATCTCCGAAGGCAGCGGTTGCATGCCGATGGTACTCGAGGCGGGCCGCTGCCGGAATAGACCGCTGATCAGGGATTTGAAGTCTGGATGTTTTGCAGCACAATAGACAATGGGATACGAGAATTTACCCTCGTCGAGGTCCTCAAATTCCCCTTTCTGCTTGGCATATGAAATATCGCAGAGATTCATATAATCATCGCGAATTTGGAAAAACCTTCCAAACAAGGTGGTAAGCCGGTTGAAAATGGGAAGCTGGTCCTGACCCGCTTCATCTTGAATGAGCCGAAGCAAAAGACGGAACATTCCACCCGTTTTGTTATCAATCATATTCATGTATTCGTCGGGGGAGGGACATGTGAGATTGTATTTCCAATGCAAATCCCAGCTCTGACCGAGATAGAGATTTTCTAGCTCTTCGAGCAGAATTTCCACGGCGTTCGGGTTGCAAAACTGGCGTGCGGCTTGCACTGCTCGAACAAACATGTAGTTGGCACTGTTGATCGCTTGGGATTGACCGAAGAGTGCGTGTGTGGCTGGCAAACCCCGCCGTTTAGGGGAGCTATCTTCAATATCGTCTAATATCAGAGATGCGTTATGAAGAAAGCTAACTAGCTCCTTGACATTTCCCAACGTCATTTCATCCACCTTCAACCAGTAGTTGAAGGCGTCAATCAGTGTGGATCGTACTCCTTTCGATGGCATTCCACAGATGTAGTCAATAGGCGCCTGGAGAGCTGTATTAGACGGTTTTGACCATGTAAGCTCCGGGAACTAGAAAATTGACTCGGTTAGAAACGAGTTGGGCCAACAAAGTAAAGTGACGGAGCGTACCTTGTGCAATCGGTCACCTTTATGCAGCACGTCATTTTCTTCTGGTTTTGGATCTGTCCCAGATTTTGGCGACAGTGGCACGGTGTTGGTGTGACTGCCGACGCTTCCGTAGTCAGATGGTTCGGTTTGGGAAGGTTGCTGGCTGCTGCTACTACCATCGTCCGAGCTCAAATTGATCGATCCGTCCCGTATGCTGAAACCCTCGTGAGAAGCACGCTGCTCTTCCATTTGGCTTGACAATGGCCGAACATCAAACACTGGCTCGTCGGCATTCTTGGGCGTATCCTTGTTGCGCCAGGCTCGATGCCGGGGGGCGCTGCTGGCCCAGTAATGTGTCCCACCGACGATAGCGCCTACCAACTCCACCCACCTTTTCAGGCTTAGGGGAATCGACGGATTTTTCGCATAGAGAATTTCCTTCCTCGAGACGTATTCTTTTTCGGTATCAATCAGAAGCCGACGAGCCTCGGATTTAGCTTCGTCAACGGAGAGATTTCCAGAACGACGAATTACCTCCACCACATTGACTAGTCGGCTTCCGTTGGCTGCTGCCTCATAATTCTCGCGATCAAAACTCCAGTAGTCATTGGTCCAGACAATCGCTTTTTCGATCGGTTCCATGACGGGCTTGATCAGCCTTCTGTCGTCATCCGATAGCCGCACGCCGACTGCAAATTCCGTCATTGCCCAGAATGCCCTGTAGATCATTAGCTCACTGTTTCAACCCAAGCTGTTCATAGCCACGTACGTAGCTCCAAAGTCATTTTTCCTATATGCTTGATATTCCTCAACAGAGTCGAACTGCCAAACTTTGGCCTCCCCAGCAACAGCCAGCCATCCTTTATTATACATGTCGAACATGTAGATCCCCATTCCACGATCAACACGAATGGCCTCTAGCAGCATTTGTGACACAAGCTTTTTTATTTTGGGAGCTCGAGTGCCAGAAGTTGGTTGGTGCTGCCTGTTAGGATCGAATAGAAGTCCGAGTTCACGATGTTCCATCCTAGCGGCATCCATGTCCATAGCTTCATAACCGTCTAGACGAACGAAGCCAGTTAACTTAATAGTATCACAAATCAATCGCTCAAGAAGTTACATACCATCATGAAGCATTCCTAGATCCGTCAGGTAAGTCAAAATATGCAGTCTTTCCGACGACGCTTCTGGGTAAGCAAACGCTCCCAGGTTTCCGAGGTCACTGAAGGAAACTAATACTTTGTCGACCAGATCATCATGAAGGGCCTCGTCCCATTCCCGGAGGGCTCTGCTGGTTGCCTCGTTTGCCACATCTTCTCGCTTATTGACACGGACAGGCAATGTCGTGAAAGAGGGCGTCTTTCGGACTGCTTCCGGGTCTATCGGCCGAGAATATGTCCATATGTCCGTCATAACAGCTGCAGACTGTGTAAAGGGCGGTTTTGATGGGTCGATTGGCCAGGAAGTTCATGAACTCCTTTGAACGTAGGAATTGAGTGGGTGCAAGAGTTCAAGATTACACCCAGTGTTGCGGTCCGATCGGGTTCTTTTGCATGCCCCAGGAGGTCTGCTTTATACCCAAAACCTCCACCCCAGGAGAACCCTTATTCAATGCGTCATAAACAATCATGACGCCTGCGATTGCACTCTTCGTTTCTGCTTATTGCTGGGCTATGACGTAGCGTTACACTGATGGCTACCATGCCGCAATGATAATGTACCAAGTTGCATTATTAGAGCTGTCGTCATGGCGTAGGTATCTATGAAAGGTGACTTAAGATAGCCTGAAGACGAATCCAGCCCCTCTGGCGGCTGCAATTGTAAAAAATTGGCTTAAGCCCTTTGCCCCGACCATAGAATTCTCGCCGCAAATAGATTTCTTAGCTTTTCTCGAATTTATTTGAGGCATTGATTAATAATGAATAGGTCATCACCCAGCAACCAAGAAAGTGCATCCATTCTATCAATAAGCGAATTCAGGGACTGGTTTCATGCTGAAGACTTTGCAGGCTTTTCTGCATAAATACTGCTTACTCCACCAACTGTCCACATAGTTCTCCCTTTCTCGCCCTTCGCTTCTATCACACCCTATCTGCTATGTTGAACCTTGATCCTGCTTACCTCGGCGTCGGGGTTGTAACACTCGTAAGTTCCACCACTAGTTCTGGTTGATTATTCTCAATTCAAGTTAATTTCTCTGGTCCTTTAGGCAGCGGTAATCTCGACTTGGAGGGTGATCTATTATTGCCTGTTCCATCCACTGGCTAAAGTCCCTGGGCCCTGGACTGGAGCGGTCTTCCCTGTGAGACTATGTGCGATCTGCCTTGGTTGAGCCACTATTGATAATCGATACGACAGTTCTGGTCGATGCGCTCATTTTTCCGCCGAAAATGGAATTCAGACCTAGAAGGACTTCATAGGCGTTATGGTCAGCAGGACCCTGCCCCGATCTAAATCTTGCCTGTTATTAACACGTTACCGGGGATTGCAGGCCCCGTGGTCCGAGTGGGTCCTAATCAGCTGTCGTTTACGTCTGTTGAGACCCAGAGAATGATCTATAACTCTAAACCGGCTCCTACAGACCCCGATGCCTATTTTCGCAAAGACGGCACGATGCACCTGCTGTTCTCCATGATAACCAAAGCGGCTAATCTCGGTACAATCGCGAATCATTCCGAGCACAGGAAATTAAGGAAACGCCTCCACCCTGCGTTCACTTTGAATGCTGTCTTTCAGCAGGAAGGACTGATGCGTCTGCATATTGATCTGGCTTTGGAGAAGATTGCCCAGGCGAAAGGACCCGTGGACTTGACTGAGTTTGCCGGTATGCTCGCCTGGGACATGATAGGTGATTTATCATTTGGAGAACTTCTAGTTCCTGAAAAGCGCAGTAAGTGCTTGCTTAAGGTGCAAGGGTTTGCTACCGAACTAATCAGAATCTATGGAATAGGAACACTATCATCCCTGGTAGAGTTGTGGGAAACGACATTTCCCTTCCTGGAAGGCCTCAACCATGTTATTCCTAATGTTGAGGCAGTGATGAAGCTGGCTTGTCGTCTAGTGCCCCCGGTCACGCTCCGAAGCGTCTTGCCTAGTACAGCCATGAGAAAGTAAGACCATCGCCCTCTGCCCCCACATACCACTACTATTCTTCTCTAGTAGCCATATATTTCATATGTATTCTCACCAGCTGACTTTCCCTCATCCGATAGTTATATTGGTCGTCAAGATGGCCGATCTGACTTTCTTACTCTGATCATGGGCGACAGTAATCCTGGCAAGGCCGAACTACAGTTGAGCTACGATGAGCTACATAGCAACGCTACTCTTTTGGTGTAAGTATCAGAACACTTAACGACATCTCTGATTACTTAGACATGGTAACCAGCTAACCATATATCAGAGTTGCTGGGTACAAAACAACCGAGACATCGCTTTCGGCTATCTTCTACCATCTTCTAGCAAACCCGGAGAACTTGCGAGCGCTCCGAAGGGAACTTCACACTCACTTTACGAAAATGGAGGAGATCACAGTTGCCAAGTTGTTATCCCTAGAATATCTCAATGGCTGTGTAAACGAGTCGCTCCGTCTCGCGCCCCCATTTGCAGGGAAGGTGGCTTGTCGCCGATGTCCTGGGGTGCAAATGGAAGGATTTTACGTACCGGCCGGAACAGAGGTTTATACTGATTTATACTCAGTGCAGCGAAGTCCCAGGTATTGGCATGCCGCTAATGAGTACCACCCGGAGAGGTGGTTCCAGAGGGATGTGGGCACTGCCTACGCTAATGATGTACATGAAGCGTTCAAGCCTTTTGGCTTGGGACCGAGGATGTGCATTGGAAAGGAACTGGCTCTACAGACTCTAAGGCTTACAACTGCCTTGCTGGTTTACCGCTTTGATCTTGTCATGGCAAATCAGGGTGAATTTGTGTGGGATCGTGACACTGCGTCTGGGCTAGGATATGCCAATTATTGTATAATGGCCCATGCTCGTGACGAGGGAGTGAACAAGGGCTCAGACTATGGGAATAACTAGTAATTTCCTCGTTTTGTCATTTTGGTTAGAACACTAGGAGTCGGCACGAATACATGACCGTTGTTACGCCAACCATACAATGAGGTATAGGGAAAGCGGAGGAGGTGCCTATGCACCAACGGAGCCGCCTGTTGATACATCACCTCGCTTATCTTCTTGCATACGCACAGAGGCATCCTGTACAAAAGGAGGAGCTGGATCCTCTTAGGAGGACCAGCGATTAGTCTGAATATCACCATACCCATATCAGGCACATCTCACATTCTTCACTCGTATCTATATAGTACCAGGACACCATCAGGGGATTGTCCTAACAACCGTTACATTTTGAGATATTCGCATTCGCAGTTCACAGACCTCCACGAATGTTCCTATTTGCAGGCCCAATATTATTACTAATATTGGCCTGCCCCCAAAATAAACTGCTACCCAAAGAAAACACGTTATATGCAGTTTGTTCATCCAAATCGCGTCCGAATTTGAGAATCTTATTTCAAGCTCTTGTTGGATAAAGAACTCGGACAGGTGAATCGTCAAGAGTGATTCGATCCACCAAGTATGCATTGCATGAGCACTACCCATCAAAATCATCACAGGGAAAATCAATGTCAAAGATAAGTCAAGACGACAAATGGAAAAGCCTGGAGGCTCAAGCTTTGGGAGAATATTCTACAATACAACGGAAGGTCTGCTACGAACTAGCTCTCTGCGAGTGTCTGACTGGCACTCACACCAATTCCCACCCATATATTGAGTTCCCCCAAGACACGACGTTGACTTCTGATAGGACTCTAAGCATGGCACTAATTGCCACCAAGGGAAAACGTGCTCCGTATTCAATAGCAACCTAAATAATTAGGATGGAAGTCCAATTGCAATGTTACGTCGAAGAGTAGGGTAGATGAGTCGCTTTCTTTCTCTCTTTCACCCAGCGTACCATACAAGTAGAGACAGCCTTGGTTATGATGATATTTGGATTTCCTGCTACTACTAATAAAATAGGATGAGTGGGTATCAACACGGAAATAGAAATCGTATTGACCAGGTGTACGATTGTGACTTTGAACCCGTAGAATATTATAAAGCCTGTGACAAGGAGTTTAAATACTGCGGAAACGCTCATTATTAGATATCGCGAAAGATACTAAAGCAGTCTCTTCTGTTGCTCTTTTGTATTCCATGGCCTATCTCCCAGAAATATTTGTCAGACGAAAGCATAATTTTAATTTTAATTTAACTCATAGAGTACAAGTCAAGTACAACATCTGTGGACACCCCTTCACGAATGGTAGGAGTTGGAACAGCCCTTATTGCAACGCCCAAAACCATCGATATTACGAATGTTACAGTACAGCAGAAATCGGAAAAAGTCATAGCTATAATTGCGTACTGAACAGAATTAGAGCAAGGAGCTCCCAAGCAGTGTTTATCTGGGCTCTAGGTGATTTGTTGTCGCCTATTTCTACATACCTGGGACTCGTCTTTCTGTCGGTAGATATTAGTTCGTGGACATGTGCGAAATTCATGAACTTTGAACGTTTCGAGAATTCCTGAGGAGTCTTAATCAAAGCAGGTGTGAAAGTTTCTTATACTCTGCACTAGTAGACCCAAACGATGAATTGCAGTTGGTGGAGGAGCGGCATCGAGGTCAAGCGCCCCTAGGTATCACGTTCGGCATTTGTTTTAATTTTGCTTCTAATCCTACTGAACGGGGCTAGTTATATCGTCCTCAGAGCAGAATTCAACCGGACGATAAATATCGAGTGTAGCCCTCCAATACGTTGGTATAATGCCATAGGGATCCCGTTCCGGTATAGGAGACCTTGCCCAAAACAGTGGCGTTCGAAATCTATTTTCTTCGGTATTTGGATTTTCCCGGGTGAAAAAGGCTAGCCAGCTGATTTTACACGGATTTGCAAATATGGTTTGCAGCAGAGCATGCAAGCATGATCTTGAAAGGTATTCACCCGCCAATTTGGTTTACCAGTGAATGATCGATGGCTGTTAGTGTGTGATGGCTACACTATACAAGAGCATTAATCATTTGACCTGCAACCGGAGAGCCTTGATCTCAACGACTTGTTTGCTCGGGTTCGACAGGGAGTCTTGTATTTACAACCACTAACCCGAAGGCGAAACTGGAGGGGGGAACTAACCCGCGTGAAAAAGATCACTGATATCAAATGATGTCTTGAAGTCCTTGACCTGGTGTCTGAAAGACCGGTCTCAATGGAAGGGACATGTACTATACTGATGATAGGATCATGATACTAATTCCACTCGGAAAATATAAAAAGCGGTAGCCAAGGTGGCAAAAATTAATGTATAGCAAAATAGGTTTGAGTTTAAGGTTAAGGCGGCTGGCGACTGGCAACGGCCGTAGCCGTCCGTAGTGGGGAGTGGGGCCACCTGACGCAGTTGATCCCGCGGGACCAGTCTTGTCAAGGCCTAGGCTCGGCTTATAAATGTTTTCGGGTTCAAACCAGAGAATTTAAAGTGGATGAAATGAGTGCTTCATAGTCGTTGCATGAAGAAGGATGTGGATGACGCGCTGAGGCTGTGTTACATGATGACACCTGCTCCATTCATACCGTTCCCTCTCTTACTTGCCTTCTGGCTGCCTCTCCGGGTGGTCGGAGCTGCAATCGAGCCACGACGGAAATCGATAGTAGAAATCGATGGCCACTATCCGAAGATTAAGCTTTAAATTAAATTATGATGAAATACTACTATGACATTCAAAACCCAGTATTCGTTGTTTGGGACGTAATTATGATGTGGAGGAGTACGAGTACAGCGTCATAGCTCTCCCCCCGGCTTCTCCGCTAAAGCTGCTGCAGTCTATATATGGCCTATGAGAGACCAATAGAAGTAATGTTCCAGTTATCGCTCTGTCTAACAATCTTACCTTTCTGCACCTTCTTCTGCTTCTCTGATCGCCGTTAAGAATATTGTCGTCTAATCTCTTGATACAATCCTACTTACAGCGAATACCATAACTATAACGAAATGGTTGCTGCCAATACAGTTGATTTCTTCGCTAAGGCAAACTACGAGAGCCCGGTGAAAACTGCGAAACTTAACGAAGTGGAGCATCAGAAATTAGGCACTAGCTACATCTCCGGCAAACTTGGAGATGGAACGAAGCTACTTGTGTGGAATCACAAAGACTACACCGATAGGACAGAATTGCCCAGCGACCAGCCCAACCTCCCTGTCAACGAACACGTGCAGTGTTATCAAGTTCTCGCAGGCACCACTTCTGTCGTTGGCGTCCGGTTCAAGGATGCCACTGGTGGCGAAAAGGATCAATATTCTCTTTTGTTGAAACTCGCCCAAATTGGCGATGTTACAGTCTGGTCAGACGAATCGGACAAATATGCGATTGCCGGTGCTGTGCCCCGTGATGGTACACTGGTGACTACCGCCTTGTATGTCCGGGATAAGAAGACCGGTGAATATGTTGCTATCGGATCGATCTACTTTAAATGGGACAATGGCAAGCAGCACGTTGTGATTCTGGATCAGGAAGGCTGGCCGAAGAACCAGCTCAAGCATGAAGACGATGGGGACAACAACTTCACTATTACCTTGATTTCGACTAAGCAATAATCTACAACAAAAAAACCGCTCAGAGGTTGGAGAGAACAAAAGATATGGGGACACTGTCAACTTGAAGGTATATGCGGAAAAGATTGTTGTATGTTTTTTCTCCCCTCGGTATGGGTTTTGTCCTACAAGTGGGTTTCCCCGTACTGTTATGCAAATGCAGAGGCAATAAATATTTTGAGAATGCGTCTTTCAGTTGTTGTTCAGAGGTATGAATTGAGTTATTATTTGACAGGGGCGCATGGGCATATATATACAACAATGAGCCAAGTTGATTGGAAGTCAACTTGTCCTTTGTGTTGAGAATTGTCCTCTATTCTATTCTCTTGGGAATTCAGTTTTCGAAGTGTAGCCCAAAACTCCATAATTCTGACCTCGTTGTTGTCCTACGTGGATACCCCCATAGGAATCGCCTCACATGGCGACTACTCCTGATCGGCAGAGGTTTACTCTGCCTACGGCATAGTAAACAGGGTTCCAAGCATGTATTTAAAGCGCCATTTCTTTTCCTTCCAGGTTTTAACTGAATTAGACAAATTCACTTATTTGATTCTCACCCATACCTTTCCGTTCAGTAGATCAGGATAACACCTTCATGCTGCATTGTTCTAACCTGCTAGTCTAATTCAACAGTCTGTATAGACACTTCGGAGCTTAATCCGACGGTGCCGCGTGGTTCCTGATCTGCACCAGCCTCATATCACAACAGATACAACATCATGTTAACATGTCATGATCGTTGACTGAATTGACTAAAGCAATTGTAAGTGATCTCGTCGGTAAGATACTACCATAACGTTAATTTATCATCTCGTCCCAAGCGAACGTTCTGCAAACTCTATTAGCAGGTAGGTCATAACATCTCGTCCAAGTGGTAAGCATTGTTGACCCGGATCATACAACAGGAGGTCTCCTCATATTGCCGTCACTCGAATGAATTACGAATCGAGCATGTCTGCTCGACTTCCCCTATACCGATGCGATCGCGTGCTGTCTATCACTTCCGCATAAGTACTGGTGGCATAGATGATAAACCAAAGTAAGGTCCAGATCGTCTACCTCGGCCCTTCTCTAAGTTGTATCTGTACATCAGGTCATGTGCTGATGTGTCTACCGGTGCAGAGTCCAAGCCGCAATGGGCTTATATCCCCGTGCGTCTCGGTATCCGAAAGAACAGCTTCTTATGGATTGACATTCTGGCGTCCATTGGGTGATCCTTATTGTCCTCGGTTGGCATCTCGCGTGCTTTCAGTCCTGGAACTCTGAAAGACCCGAGGAATGCTGGTGATCTTGTCCTGCTTGAAGCAGGTTAGCCATGCCTTCGTATATGGCTAGATTGTTAGTCCAAGTCTTCGTGCAAGGAGAAGGTGAGGCAAATGCCCCATTATGTCGTGTCCACTGGTTAACATTTGCTATATCAGTGACGAGCCGAGAAAGGAGACCATCTGCTCCCGAGTTATAGCCGAGCCAACTATGGAGCCGCATGTTAAGAATCTCCGGCCTACTGTCGTACCTGATCCTACTCGGCGTTGCTGAGCCGGTAGACATATTCGAGCGGGTGGAATATAACGAACGGAAAAGAACGAGTAAAAACGAAACAACCGTACATACGTGACGCTGCATCAAGGGCGCTGTGAGAAATGTTGTGCTGTCTTGGACAGATGTTTGGTAGATTTGACGCGTAAGGACGCTTTTTCTATCCAAGCCAGAGCAAAATGTGCAAAGAAAATTTATCCGAGATTTCACTTCATCTTCAGGTCAGTCAAGACGACCGTGTGTATCGCTTTCTCACTAAAACCATCTTCTAACATATCGCGCGCAAGCAGCCCTTGACAGGAAATGACCGAGTTCTCTACGTCCCATTCCTTAAGCATCAACTACTTGTCAGAAACACTGCGCTTTGGACGACATTTGGCACATCATTGTTCAAGCAAATTTGTTGCGAAGTGGTATTGATGTCCGTCACAGTACTACCAGAGCCATCCGGCTTGCAGCCTCTTTGACTAACGACAACCTATACTGCCATTCCTACCCCTAGTCAGCGCTCATGTCGTGTTCGCTTTCGGGAGGATGATTTAGGGAGCATGCCTACAGCGACTACGAGCCTACTACAGCACCACTGGCGAGGATATAATTCCATGAGGATTCGCCTTGATCAACGAGGGATGGCATGTCTTTATCAGACTACCAAATCAACAGGCGCTTGATCTCTAAATCTTGGCCTGGCTTTGATTGTATTCGCTTAGCGGCAGAGCATGGCTGATCGCATGAATTTGGGCTGGCTATTTTTCTGATCGCCGTAGTGCAAACTGAATTACGGGAGATTGTCTGAGAATATATATTTATAATTTTTGAACGTGAGCTTATTCACAAGGTTGGGATGGGCTTCTCTTTCGGCGAGTCTACTCCCTGTACATTGCCGATGATAGGTCAGGTTGCTTTCGCAGAATTCACTTGAAGTTCCATTGTTAGGCAGATGGAAAATAATGCTGTCACACAATTTTGAGACACATAAATTGGTAATCATTGTTAGAAGATATTCTAAGCTCAGTTCGTATTGTTTGCTGTCATTGAATTTGTTCGCTACTCGACAGCCGATTTCGCTTAGTATCCTCAGCGGAGGATCCTTATGTCAACCTGGACAACCAGATTTTTGAAATGTACACTTCCCCTTAAGCTTCGAGGACAGCGAAAGGGACTCGGAATTCTTCATATGTGACCTGCGTTGCAGAAAAGCAGGGTTTATCCAAAAAAAAGGGAAATATTGGACACCACGGTGGCTTGAGACGGAGTTGCGTGGTCTTCGTTCGATGATCTCTATTGGTGTTCCTGAAAGTGGGCGCAGGGCAGAATTGTTTTTTGTATGTGGAGGGCGAAGAAACAGGCCAATCTCTATAGCTGCAAGTAGATTGCGGACTGCATAGGCACTTCTCGGAATGTCGACCTCATCGGTCTCATCATAGTCATGGTTGTTAACGGCGAAGAATCTTCCGTTCCGTTTATACAAGTATTTGACAACATCCTGACCAAGGAAGATGCCTTGTTCGCATAGCCCATGTCGTCCAAAAGGGTGTACGCATTGATAGCAGAGATGCGCATGGAGTTGATAGGTTTCCACCACATAGTGCTCATCTCCATGGAGAATGCGTACATTATGAACAGAATTGAAAGGGCTAGGAACCCGGGTAAGTGTCGGCATTGCGGCAAAGAATATCATTGTTAAAAGGTAAGTGCGATCGACCTGGGACTGCTGCATTTATAAGACCTGGCCCATGTGCAAACTGAAAAGCAATAGACTACGATAGCTAGATGATTGGACTAAGCTGGAGCTCGATGCGCCAAGTCACTGATTTCCGTAAAAATTGATGATACAGTCCCTGGCGAGCCTAAGGAACCTGTTTAGCTTTCATCACAATGTATGGTATAAAGTCTGTGAGGCTGAATTGTTTCACTAACTAAGTATGATGGTGGGTTGCGAGTGGATGTAATCTGCCTCGTTCGTGCATCCAGTGGCGGCGCTTAATGCTGCAAGTCATAGCACTTGTTTCGAATCCGTGAGCAGATCTAATCTAGATACCGAGGTAAATTATTGATGATTGGAACCCATGCTCCATTATTGACCAACCAATAGACGCTGTTGTTTGTAGGGACGTTTTGGATTCAATGGTTAGTCTCGCAATTCATCCTCACGAAAAACGACTCATCTTGGCTAATACTTTAGTCGTTGGCCGCGAACAGGAACTTGTTCAAGATTCTTTCGGGCGACCCAACATACGGTGGCTCTACTACAGCGCTAAAAGAAAATCGCATAACATTATTTTCGCCTGGTTGCTGTTGCCTGGCTAGCAGATGTAAAAGACGAGGGAAACGGCTCGAAAGGTATGAGGCGATGGAAATCTGGGCGATAAATATTGCCAAGGTGGCAATGCTTCCCGCCCCAAAGCCTTCGTAGGCTTTGACCTAATCTAACGAACTGCTCTTGCCGTAGTCCTAACGCAAATAGAGTGGTTCGATCCGGGGGGTCCAAGCGCATCTGTGAGGTCAGCTCGGTTCGGCGCGGCCCACCGGCCGAAGTTTACAAATAAGCACGTACCTTGGCCTTTTAATACCCGTCGGACAGTTGGATATTGGCATGTGCTAGTCTTGAAGGATCCCACTGGGGTTCATTGATGTTGTTCTGGCTGGATCTCACTGTTGAAGCGTTGTCCGATCTCAGGAGCCGTTCCAGGTGTGTTACTGCAACGCTAGTAACCTGAGTATACCCCGTTTACCATACAAAGACAAAGAGAGAATAGGTACTCGATGAACAACTCGTCCTCAGTGGTTATACTACCACCCCTTAGTTCGACAAAACCAACAAAATTAAAAAAGGCCTCCACTGTCCTACGAGAGCGAAATAGTAGCAACCGATAAGACTGATGTATTTCTCAAAGGAGACGCGCTTCTTGGCGTGTCTCCACAAGTTGGGCGCCAAAACTTGGGCTCTGGCAGCAAGGGGGTCTGAGCGCGACCTCCTGTGCTGAAAACTCACACGCGCGAATGGATCAACCGTTAGCGCTTTCGCCGGAATGCGTCAATGCATTAGCGGCTCCTCGGTACCATGGAACGTAAAGACTACCCGGATTGCGAATTTCGTGAGCCGCGGGCGGCAGATTAGTGGTCACAAACCGCCCATACTGACTGAATCCCCTGAATGATCGTTTCAAATTAAAATACTCATGCCTTGGGCTTGTGATACTGCGACGTCTATGGAGCAAGTTGCGGCTGAGCCTGTCGCAACGTGTGATTTTGACATCAATGCAACAGACCACCGTGGCAACACACCTCTGGCATTGGCGGCGAGACACGGTAATCTTCCACTAGCGAAGCAAATTTTGGGATACCACGGCCTGGAGGTGGATTTAAAGAATATCTATGGGAGGACTCCCCTTGCCCAAGCAGCAGCATGGGGCCATGCCGCTATTGTGTGCCTGCTTCTCAAACACAGCGGGGTGGATGTGAATTCCAAAGACCACTATGGAAACACGCCACTGGCACTCGCCGCTGAGGAAGGGTACGAAACCGTGGTAAACGCCCTACTAAAGCGAGAGCAAGTCCAAGCCGACTCGAGAAACGCCTTCAATGCTACACCGTTGGCGTTGGCAGCTGAACGAGGACATCAAAGAGTGGTGGTCTGCCTGCTCCAGCGCCACGATGTAGAGGCCGACTCGATTGACAAAGAGGGCTGTACACCTCTCTCGCGGGCCGCGGCGATGGGATTTGAGAACATAGTCCGCATACTCCTCGGCCAACCAGACGTGGAAATCAATTCGAAGGACAAAGACGGATATACGCCTCTGGCATGGGCGGCGCGAAGAGGCCAGAGCGTGGTTGTCCAAGTGCTGGTCGAACGAGATGAACTGGATACGGAGTCGAGAGATAATGATGGATATACAGCCGTTATGCTAGCAATGGATGAAGGGCATGAGGAAGTCGTAAAAATGCTGACCCAGTCAGTCGAGGCTGAGTTGGATGAGGTTACTGTGATATGATATCAGGAGCCAAGTCGCATCGACGGAAAGGGTTCCTTCACGATGTATCCGACGAACGATGTTATTCACAATCAACTTGAACCTCATGTTGTACATATAATCCCTCGTACTCCATCAGAAATGGGACAATCAATAGTTCCTCTGAATTGCAACAGGTCATGAGCCCGATTGCAAACTCTCGGGTGCCGTCCCTACTCATCTGAGAATCAACTTGACCCTCTTGGCTATAAATCTATCCCGCTTTCCCAAGCACCCACTTGTCCTCTCCGGTTCCCGTCTCTCCCGAACCAGCAGTCACGGTTACACAGCCTCTAATGGGGAGTGACAACTTCATAGCCTGGAAACGTCCCATAAAACCCCAACCTGAAAGCTAGACAGGTCTGGGATGATGTGTCGGGCGACCTTAGCACCCTGACTTCCTGTTCAAGTATGCCAAACCAATTACAAAACAGATTATGAGTGCATCACCACCGGAGGATATGATCATTCAGTTCTTACAAAATTGTCAGAGTACTCTCAATGTGCGCTTTGCGATTAATGACAGATTTTCATGATGGCTTTTCGAAGAACGACGGGAGGAGATGGAATTTGGAGCTATTGGGAAAAGCTGCCGGATGTGTAATAGGAAATTATTTCTATCAGAATGATGCTCAGTTGTTTTACCAATCAGATTTGATGATTACCCAAGCATGCTCAGCTCTTGATCTGACTAGCCCGCTCACTTGAGTTAATCTCAGAGTATTCTCACGTTAATGCTAACCCTTGAAGTAGCTCGATGTATGAAAAACGTCATGATCATCGACCTCGGTCATATGCACCAAATCATTGCTCGTAAAGTCTTCAAGAAGCCGATTGTGGAAACATGTGAGCGATCTAGGAATGACAGCCACAAGAAATCAAATGTAGCTTGTGACATTTTTCATCGACTGTCCAGAATAAGCCTTCACGTACCTACATATGGTTCCATCATCCCTGGGAACAGAAATCTTGCCCCTGGGGGTTGTCCTGATCCCAAAAGCTTTGTTTCGGTTTCTGGGAAAGCATGCGCCGCTTCTAGGAGCCATACAGCCCCTAGGAGACCCAACATAGCTTCTGGGACCTTATCCCTGTAACTCGTGGAATCAACTTCATATTCTTGTTGATAGCTTATTAATTCCTGGAGCCTTGAGTCCAGTTCCTAAATCATAGGCTAGGCTTCTGGGATTAATAAAATGAGTCGGATGTAGGTCTGGTGAAGGTGTTTTGTGAGTTAGTACGCTACGCTGGGAGGCAGAAGATTGATTCTAGGATTCATAAATACGGCCCTGGGAGTGCAACGGCTCCCAGATCCGGGCAATGCGTTCCCCGAACTAATTTTGTATTTATTCAGGAACGTAATGTCAGCGATATATATGAATTATACAGGATGTTTGGAGAAATGATATGCGGGACCCACATGGTGCATATGGGTTCGCCTGAACGAGAGGAAGCCTGTTTCTTTTGCTTCCTCGCGCTACATCTTGTATCTAGAGTCGACTATAGCTTTCTTTAATATTGATCACTCATCTACGGATACGTGAGACCCTCACATACGTTCCTGAATGAATAATAACTGGCCTTGGGAACGCATTTGCTAAACCCGGGAGCTATGGCGCTCCTGGAACCCCATATCTGGATCCTGGAGTCAATCTTCTGCCTCCCACGGTAGGTTGTTAACTCGCAAAAATCGTTCACAAGACCTACGCACAAATCTGCGTTACTAAATAATTCCTGGAAACTCAAGCCATAGCTTCAGGAGCCGCACTTGGGGTTGGGGAGGTGATCAAATTTTCAGCAGGAACATGACGTTGATTCCCCTGGGTGGAGGCACAGAGCCCCAGAAGCTCCGTTTGGCAACCCCTCGTTTCTCAAAGACCAATCATTTGGTCGCTGAACGCACAAACACGCTATGTACTATGTATGCCGTCACACTGGTAGTTGTAAACTGGTCACGCAGTCTTCGCTCAGCTCATCACTCGCACTACGGATGTTTCATCATACCCCGAGTATATCTAGCGATGATAGCACGCGCCAAAGTCTGTTTTGATACGATCCCATGGCCTCCGAGACCTAGCCCCAGGCTCTTGAAGGCCCGTGCCAGGACCCCTTATACTGCTCATGGGAGCGACAATGCTCCTGGAACGCTTCTTCAAGATCCCGGAGCCATTTTAAAGGTTTCGGGTATTCCTTTGGGGTCTCCTTGGGACAGATAGGCTGGTTTCACGCGCAGACCGAATTGTGTTTCGGCAGCGGACTTAATTGACTGTTGCAGTGCGCAGGACAGCTAAGAACGCTATCTCCGTCCTTCATTCCGCAGTGCAACCATGATGGCTACTCTTGGGGGCAGAGTTTCTTGAGCCATCATATTAACATCACTTTGCAAGTATTCGACAGCTATTCTTTGATCGACATCATTTCCTGGTCCTTCTCAGTCTCGGCTCCATTTTGGGTTTGGGACATGAGGTAGATAATGGTCATAGCAATA